>JAUPMG010035760.1:0-14475 GCA_031762675.1 Pachysandra terminalis | reverse complement strand
AAAATAAATAAAATGACGTTTTTGGCATTTTTACCATTATACCCTTAATGTATAATTTTTATAAAAAAATAAAAAAAATGACGTTTTTTGCATTAATCTTAAAAAAAAACAGTTTATAATTTTTTAATGAAAAAATAAAAAAAAATAAAAAATAAGAAGAGGGGTAGTTTGGGAACTTTACACTTTGCTACGGTGCAAAGTTCCTTAACTGCAAATCCTTTTAGGTATAAAGAGGTTTTTGAAACAATGACTTTTCAAATGACCTTTTTGACATTACTCTTAAAAAGCTACCTATACCCTAATTTTCCCTTGATATTACATCGAAATCTAAAAGCTATAATTGCATTGCAGGTTCTTTCTCATTATCTGACAACAGTATGTGCCGGGAACATATAGGCACTACAGTTTCTTACACACAGGATATTGCTTAGAAAATATTGAATGAGAAGGATGCAAATCATTGCCTGGCTTTCCTATTCATGAATGGTCCTTCGTGTGAAAGGAACTAAGTACTCAAAATACTTAAATTAGAGTTAATTAATCCTTTATTAAGTTATATTTTGGCTATTAAACACTCTCAAGTACTATATTTCCGGTTCACTGCAGGATTTTAAGTCTACCGATTAGAACATCTGTTATATAATGTGCTTATATGTATCTAGATAACGTTAGATATATCTATATTGTTAGGTGGCAGCATGGCAGGTAATGGAACCCAATCTTAGTGATTCATTGTTCAGATTTGATAGAGGTGGCACCTTTTAGTGTGTTTTTTTTTTGTAGTTAGACTATGGCGACATGTCCATGGGTTCAATTTTGACACACTCCAGTCTTATTTGTTTCTTTCGTAAGAGACACTCCAGTCACTGACAGGTTAACAGGTACATCTTTAACACCTGCAATCACAGAACAAAATATAGGTAACCTCACTGCCCAGTTCCGTAATGTAAAATGAACTCAATGGGGGCAATTAAGCGCACCAATCCTTAACTCACAGACTGCACTCTAAGGACAACCTCAAATGGTCTGATATCGATCTATCGAATGGTCTAATATCGATCTACTTTTTATGTTATCGAATAATGGCCTGGGTCTCCTCTTGCTAATCAAATAATGAAAGCTACACCATAGTAGAAGATGACATGTAATCTTAGTTCGCTAATGAACACACGTCATTGCACTCAAACCATCTAAATATTAAGCTATAACATACAATAATTCATACGGGCTGAAATTAATCGGAAGAAATACCTTATCTATGAAAGTAATAGTGACGGCCATGCACTCACCAAAAAAATAAAAATAAAAAAGGCCGCGCACTCACACCATCTTCTCTTTCTTTTTTCTTCTTTTTTTTTTTTTTTTTACTTTTTATTTTCGTACTAGGCCTGATCATCTAAATATTAAGTAAAAAAAAAAATATACAATAAAATAATTGCATACAGGGAATGGATGAAATTAACTATGTACCGAAAGTTGGCATGGTTTTTGAATCGGATGAGGATGCCTATGAATTTTATAATGGATACACTTACAAAATGAGATTTGGTCCCTTAAAGATATCGTCCATAAAAGAGTAGGTATAAATACGATTTTTGACAGAACATTCTGTTATAGTAGGGAAGGGTTACGTTGGAAGGATAAAAGAGATGATAAGATTAAAAGACATCGTGTTGAAACAAAGTATCGTTGTAAGGCACGAATGCGGATGTTGATGAACAATAGTGACAAATTTGAGGTCACAGACTTTAAACCTACGCATAACCATGATATGGTCGCACCTAGCATGGTCCACACGCTACGATCTCATAGAAAGATGAGTAAGGCTCAAGTTGCTGAAATTGATTTAGCTGACCGAACAGGAATACGACAAAAAATAACCATAGAAATGATAGGTAGAGAAGTTGGCGGTATTAAACATCTCGGTTTCATGCATGGAGATTGTAACAACTACTTACGTTCTAAGCGGATGAAAGCAATGTAAAGGGGAGTTACAGGGGCATTATTAGAATATTTAAAAAAAAAAAAAAAAAACAAGCATAAGATCTCTCATTCTTTTATGCAATACAACTTGATAATGCTGATATGATAACAAACATCTTTTGAACAGATATTAAGATAATGGGAGACTATAATTGCTTTGGTGATGTTGTTTGTTTTGATACCAAGTATAAAACAAACAAGGAAGGCCAACCATTTGGTTTATTTATTAGGGAGAATCACTATACAGAAACCTGTATTTTTTGAGCAGCGTTACTTTATGAAAAAACTACTTCGACATTTTGCTGGTTGTTTGAGACTTTTACTAAAGCAATGTCTGGACAGAAACCAAGGACAATTCTCACAGATCATAATCAAGCTATGACAAATGCAATAGCTACCTGAAATGTTTCATCGTTTTTGTGTGTGGTATATGTTCCAAAACACAGCCAAACATCTGAACGACGTATTTAATCGTAAAAAATATTTTGCAAATGATTTTAGCAAGTGTATACGAATTTGAAAATGAATATGAGTTTTTAGAAGCATGGGATGTAATGATTAACAAATATGGTCTAACATCAATCCCTTGGTTGAAAGCAAGATTCGATGAAAGAGAGCAATGGTCCTTAGCATATGGAAAGCATAAGTTTTGTGCAAGTATGAGCACCACACACAAAGGTCTGAAAGCATGAATTCATCTCTCAAAAAAAATTTAGATACTCAAAAGGATTTCTTGCGATTTCTTTGACATTTTGACAGGCTAGTAGAGGATCGACGTTATACAGAGTTACAAGATGATACAGAGTGTCCCGGTACATGCTTTAGAAAATAATATAATACTGGATCAGGTGAAGACTATATATACGCTGAAAATTTTTGTAAAGTTTCAGCAAAAGTTAAAAAATATTTTAAATTGTGATTTCACTGGATGCTAGGAAGTAGGGACAACAAGTGAGTACAAGGTTCAAAATTCATCACTCAACCGGCCATAAAAGCATACTGTTACTTTTGAGAGTTCCAAAGTTACAGTTAGTTGTAGCTGTAAAAATTTGAGTTTGGAGGAATACTTTGTAGCCATGCATTGTGTATTCTTCGTATCAATGGAATCAGTAAAATACCTGCTCAATATATATTGAAGAGGTGGACTGGAGACGCGAAGAATGTCGGATTTGGGACTGGGTATCATAAGTCTTTGATTGAAATTGACCATAAAGTAGAGACTGGGAAGCGGTACAAAGATTTATGTTGTATGCTTGTACGAATGGAGATAAAGGTTGCTGAGCATTGTGACTCTTATGATGGTGTTGTTTATCTTGCCAAACAAATGGAAGTGAAGGTGGATAAGATTATAAAGGATGTAAATAGTGAGAAACATATGAAGGATGTCTAGTACAATCATAGTGTGAATGATGAGCATGCATAAGTCGAGGTTGAAAGTACACAGATCGCAAGTGTAGGTAATAATCATTTGGACGTTGATGAAACAGATAATAGCTATTTGTTTTCAATAGCAAGAGGCATTAAAACAAGAGTGAGAGGTGGTTGTGCAGGTACTAGTGTTCATAGGCCTATAATTGCTTTTACCAAAGCTATAAAGAAAAATATTAGTAAGAGGAAGGAATCTATTGATGTGCACCAAACTATCGACAATACTTATACTTCCCCAATTCAAAGTGGTAGGCCCACAAATGTTCTTAAGAAAGCTGTGAAGAAATGATTATATAAGAGGAAGGAATCTACGGATGTGCACCAAACTGTCAACAACACATGTACTCTCCAAGTTCAAAGTATAACTACTTCATTAACACCTTATTAAAGGGAAGAATTGAATCCAACACTCCATCATGTACTAATTATTCTGCTATTTTTAAGTCTAATTGTTTAGAACAATATGTCATACGATTTCTAATAATTTCTTTTAAAATGTTTTAGGAGTCAATGGGCTTTAGCCACGGTCATCAATCGAATCTTGGCCAAGGGACATATAGCTTGGCTCAAGAAAACCAATTGAATCTTGGCCAAATGACATATGGCTTGCCTCAAGGTCATCAATTGAATCCTTACCAAATAACATATGGCTTGCCTCAAGGTCAGCAATTGAATCATGTCTAAAAGACATATGGATTGCCTCAAGGTCAGCAATTGAATCTTGGCCGAGACAATTATAGATATACTCAAATGCTACTACAGGTAATTGTCATGAAAATCTAAATACGGTTGGTATTCATAATACATGGTATTGATTATATTTATTTTATGCAGCCATTTTTGTTTCCTTACAATGCTCAACCATCTAAAAAGTGATTATTATCAGCCCTCCTAATTGATTTGCATGTAATGGATTCATCCCTAACAATGTAAGATGAGGTGTAAGATAAATTTCATTTTCAGTTTAATGTTACTTATATCACCTAATTGTAACTATTTTTTTAAATACTTTTTTGTAGATAACTTAAAAGGAAAATTTAATGACCGTTATAGGAAAAAAAAAAATAATAGCTACTATTAATGATGCTTATGTGGATTAGAACATTTTTCACGAGGTATAATCTAAATTGAGACAATGTACAAAAAGGTTCTATAGATCAGATTCTTGGTGGTAGTTGCTTGTTCTTCTCATCACAAGCCAAACACCTCTTTCATATATTTATCACTCTGGGCTAGATCTTGTTTCTTTGCTTCCCGTCTCTTACATGATTTTTTGCCAATTTGTTGTGCACATGAAATACAAATTTACCTATTAGGTAATTGATGAATTGGAATCAAATCACCAAGAGACTTAGGCTGTGTTTGACACCGAGAATTAGAATTAAGCTATAGAATTGCAATTATACATATTTTAAATTCTCTGAAATCTTCTTTGAATTGCAATTTTCTTGTTTGATTGCAATAAGAAATCAAAAATAGAAAAAAATGTTTTTACTGTATAATCAAAAAATTTGAATCTCGCTCCAGATTTCTTGGTTTTTGAGATACCCAATTGGATTCTCACTTCCAAAGGCAAAACACATTTATGGATTTTCAATCTCTTGCTTCATGTTCTTAACAACATTCAATGTAACAATTTCTCGGTTTTTGAGATACCCATACCTTTTTTTTATGTTCTTAACAACATTCAATGCAACATAGCAATGCACAGTAAATACACCAGAAAGAAACACATTAATCAGCACCAAGTAGCATCATCGTAGAGCTGCAATAGTAGTATATCACGAATAAAAGGCAACAAACAACAGCAGTAGGCCAAACAAAATCAACAGAATCCTCCAAATCCTAAGAGACCAGCAATTGAACACCATAGCAAGCTAAGTAAATAAAATGCACAAGCAAGCAACAAAACAACAGGCCTGTAGCTTAGGACAACACCGAGTAGATCACAACTTAGCAGGCTGCAAATTAACAGCAGCAAGTCAACCAAAGCAATCTAGGGAGCAGCACCTCCCAATAGACCAGAGGCAGCAAACAATAACAGTTGTTGATGCTGAGGTGAACTTTTCTAGTTAATCTGTGAATATTGTGCCATTCTAAATTAACAGTTGTTGCGAGTCATTTGTTCACCTCACATTTCAGTGCATACTTATAGTAGGACGAGTCCTTTCCGAACAAAGATCAACTTACAGAAAGTCTTATCAGTTCAGTTCTTTTACTCCTGGGAACATAAAACATCAGCTATGATATGTCCACCTTTGCTATAACGAGTAACTTTTATACTCATGAACTCCCAAATCAAAAGAAATAGAGTAAAAGCAAACTAGACACCAAAAACAGGCAGCAACTTCAGCAAATTAGCCCAAGTCTCTTCTCTATATAATTATGCAGGTCCTTCCTCGCGCAAGATTTTCAAGAATGCATCTAACAGGTTGTACACTCCTCCCTGAAATTTAACAAGGTCAATTAGGTGATGTAAGTAACATTAAACTGAAAATGGAATTTATCTTACACCTCATCTTACATTGTTGGGGATGAATCCATTACGTGCAAATCAATTAGGAGGGCTGGTAGTAATCACTTTTCAGATGGTAAAGCATTGTAAGGAAACAAAAATGCTGCATAAAACAAATATAATCAATACCATGAATTGTGAATATCAAATGTATTTAGATTTTCATGACAATTACCTGTAGTAGCATTTGAGTATATCCATAATTGCCTTGGCCAAGATTCAATTGTTGACCTTGAGGCAAGCCATATGTCATTTGGCCAGGATTTAATTGATGACCTTGAGGCAAGCCATATGCCATTTGGCCAAGATTCAATTGATTTTCTTGAGCCAAGCTATATGTCCCTTGGCCAAGATTCGATTGATGACTGTGGCTGAAGCCCATTGACTCCTAAAATATTTTAAAAGAAATTATTAGACGTCGTATGACATATTGTTCTAAACAAGTAGACTTTAAAATAGCAGAATAATTAGTACCTGATGGAGTGTTGGATTCAATTCCTCCCTTAAATAAGGTGTTGATTAAGTGGTTATACTATGAATTGGGAGAGTACATGTATTGCTGACAGTTTGGTGCACATCCATAGATTCATTCCTCTTATATGATCATTTCTTCATAGCTTTCTTAAGAACATTTGTGGGCCTCCCACTTTGAATTAGGGGAGTGCAAGTATTGCCGATAGTTTGGTGCATATCAGTAGATTCCTTTCTCTTACTAATATTTTTATTTATAGCTTTGGTAAGAGCAATTATGGACCAATGAACACTAGTACCTGCACGACCACCTTTCACTCTTGTTTTAATGCCTCTTGCTATTGAAAACAAATAGCTATTATCCGTTTCATCAACATCCAAGTGATTATCACCTACACTTGCAACATGTCTACTTTCAACCTCGGCTTGTGCATGTTTATCATTCACGCTATAATTGTACGAGGCATCCGTCATATGTTTCTCACTATTTACATCATTTATAATCTTATCCACCCTCACTTCCATTTGTTTGGCAAGATCAACATCACAATCATAACTTATCGCTATTCATACAAACATACAACATAAATCTTTGTACCGTTTTCCAGTCTCTACTTTAGGGTCAATTTCAATCAAAGACTTACGATACCCAGTCCTAAATCTTACATTCTTCGCGTCTCCAGTCCACCATTTCAATATATATTGAGCAGGTATTTTACTGATTCCATTGATACAAAGAATACACAATGCATGGCTACAGAGTATTCTTCTAAACTCAAATTTTTACAGCTACAACTAACTGTAACTTTGGAACTCTCAAAAGTAACAGTATGCTTTCATGGCCGGTTGAGTGATGAATTTTGAACCTTGTACTCACTTGTTGTCCCCACTTCCTCGCATCTAGTGAAATCACAATTTAGAAGATTTTTAACTTGTTGAAACTTCACAAAAAATTTCGGCGTATATTTAGTCTTCACCTGATCCAATATGAAATTATTTTATAAAGTAGGTACCGAGACACTATCCGTCATCTTGTAATCAGATTATAACTCTGTATAACGTCAATCCTCTACTAGCTTGTCAAAATGTCCAAGAAACCGCAAGAAATCCTTTTGAGTATCTAAAATTTTTTTGAGAGCTGAATTCATGCTTTCAGACCTTTGTCTGGTGCTCCTACTTGCACAAAACTTATGCCTTCCATATAAAAAGGACCACTCCTCTCTTTCATCGAATCTTGCTTTCAACCAAGGGTTTAATGTTAGACCATATTTGTTAATCCTTACATCCCATGCCTCTAAAAACTCATTTTCATTTTCAAATTCGTAAACACACTTGTTAAAATCATTTGCAAGAGAATTTAACGATTAAATACGTCGCTCAGATGTTTGGCTGCGTTTTGGAACATATACCACACACAAAAACAATGAAACGTCTCAAGTAATGCAACAGCTATTGCATTTGTCATAGCTTGATCATGATCTGTGAGAATTGTCCTTGGTTTCTATCCAGACATTGCTTTAGTAAAAGTCTCAAACAACCAGCAAAATGTCGGAGTAGTTTTATCATAAAGTAATACGGCTCAAAAAATACAGGTTTCTGTATGGTGATTCACCCCAACAAACAAACCAAATGGTCGGCTTTCCTAGTTTGTTTTATACGTGGTATCAAAACAAACAACTTCACCAAAATAATTATAATCTCCCATCATCTGAACATCTGTCCAAAAGATGTTTGTTATCATATCAGCATTATCAAGATGTATTGCATAAAAGAATGAGAGATCTTCTGCTTGTTTTTTTTTTAAATATTCTAACAATGCCCTGCAACTCCCCTTTGCATTGCTTTCATCCGCTTAGAACATAGGTAGTTGTTACAATCTTCATGCATTAACCCGAGATGTTCAATACCACCAACTTCTCTACCCATCATTTCTATGGTTATTTTTGGTTGTATTCTTGTTCGGTCAGCTAAATCAATTTTAGAAACTTGAGCTTACTCATATTTCTATGAGATCGTTGCATGTGGACCATGCTAGGCGAGACCATATCATGGTTATGCGTAGGTTCAAAGTTTGTGATCTCAAATTTGTCATTACTGTTCATCAACATCCGCATTCGTGTCTTACAACCACACCTTGTCTCAGCACGATGTCTTTTAATCTTATCGTCCCTTTTATCCTTCCAACGAAACCCTTCCCTACTATAATAGAATGTTCTGGCAAAGATCATATCTTTACCCACTCTTTTATGGACGGTATCTTTACGGGTACCAAATCCAATTTTTTAAGTATATCCATTATAAAATTCATAGCCATCCTCATTTGATTCAAAAAACATGCCAACTTTCGGTACATAGTTAATTTCATCCATTCCTTGTATGCGATCATTTTCTTGTAATATGTCATTGGAGGACTCATGACTTCCAATGTTCGTATTATTGATGTCCTTTATTCTATTGACTGTTTGAAGATATATATGACTTCCAATCTCTATACCTTCTAGACTCTGTTTTCATTGAGAAACTTACATAAGTTTGAGAACATTAAATACATGAGTGAAGCTCACTATTCTGGATTGGTTTCAAAGGTCACCATAGCAATAATATATCTCGTAGTCATAAGACTATTCAACAGTACTAGGCTAAGGCTGTGGTGTTTCAGCCGTTGCCCTGTAACCTTTTTAGGCTCAGGGTCAGCTTTACTAGCCACGGTGTGTACCTATATGGTTATCAAATGGCAATGCAGTTTGAAAATGCATGAGAAACAAGCTTTTTTTTATCTATTATATTAAAAAATAACAAGAAATTAACTAACTATTGGTAATATAAGGCAATCATCATTAATATGAACGAGAACATTAAATATATAAGTGAAGCTCACTATTCTGGATTGGTTTAAAAGGTCACCTTAGCAGTAATATACCTCATAGTCATAAGACTAATCAACAATACTAGGCTAAGGTTATGGTGTTTCGGTCGTTGCCCTGTAACTTTTTCAAGCTCAGGGTCAACTTTACTAGCTACGGTGTGTACCTATAGGATTATCAAATGGCAATGCGGTTTGAAAATGCATGAGAAATAAGCTTTTTTATCTATTACATTAAAAAATTACAAGAAATTAACTAACTACTGGTAATGTCATGCAATCATCCTTAATCTATTGAAGAAAAAATAAAAGAAAATGGAAACTTATCAAATATCTAATACAATGCCAACAAATAAAATGGAGCATATATAGATTATGTTAACAGATGCTAAATAGATTTACAAACAAAGAGTAACTCTAAAAGCAAATTGTATAGCTCAGTTGAAGTGAATGATTAAATTTACTATAAGAAAGCCCTAGATGAATAGTATTATTGGCAAAGGAAGAGGTTTAGGAATCTAACGTTGTGTCCTCTCCATTTGCATTTGCTATATAGAAGGTCTGGTCAAGTCATTGGTTTTACAGCATAAACCCATTAGCCTAACCCCTTATTTGAATAGGTTCAGGTAGCTTTCTTGACATCTTTGAAATGCCAAATCCAACCCAAGATATTTATGACCTAACCCAAACGCAATCCAACCTAACCTATTATTGGCTATATCCATTATCAAATGCTAGTATCTTGTGTATCCAAATGGGATTCTGGATTCTGGCGATCAGCAGTCAGAATCCAGCCTTTGACAATCTTGAATGAGAATCAGAATCCTGATTATAGAGTCCCAACCAAACACACTATAAATTCAAGCTGAGAAAGGAAACAGGGTCAGGTTTTGGGAGGATGAAAATGTGCAGGTCCTCTTCATCTTCTTTGTGAACAAGAAATTAACTAACTATTGGTAATATCAAGCAATCACCCTTAATCCATTGAAGAAAAAATAAAATAAAATGGAAACTTATCAAATATCTGATGCAATGTCAAACAAATAAAAGGGAGCATATATAGATTATGTTAACAGGTGTTTAAATAGATTTACAAACAAGAGCAACTCTAAAGCAAATTGAAAAGCTCAGTTGAAGTGAATGATTAAATTTACTATAAGAAAGCCCTAGATGAATAGCATTATTGGCAAAAGAAGAGGTTTATGATCCTATTGTTGTGTCCTCTCCATATGCATTTTCTATATAGAAGGTCTGGTCAAGTCATTGGTTTTACAACATAAAAGTGCAAGTCCTCTTCATCGTCTTCGTTAGGGTGGAACGTCTAGATAAAGTGCTTAGAATAGATCACCTCATCCATGAAGTCTTTCAAAACCAAATGGGTGTAACTGAAATCATCGAAATTTCAGTATTTAAAACCTTGGTTGATTCATAATCGACTAAGCATTATCTAGTGACCTAACCGTCTTCTTTTAATAAAATTATAAAAATAAGCAAAAATTTTAAGATTAGATAAGAAGAGAAAGCTTACCTGTATGTGATTTGGATAATCTCTGATCTTTGAATAATGTTTGCAAAATCTGTGAGCAAAGGACTAAATCTCTTCACGATCCTTCCCTTTTTCTACGATTTGAATCTCTCGTTCCCAATGTGCGATTTGAATCTCTCATTCCCAATGTGCGATTTGAATATCTCTTTCCAAATGCAAGACTTTTTTTTTTTCTTCTGAACGTTTTCTAAAGAAAGAACGATTTTTTTCTTCTGAATGTGATCTACAACTTGTCTAGAACTTTGGAAGAAAGGGCAAAGAGCGGGAAGCTTTGGCGCCTAAAATATTTCATTTTTTTTTAAATGCTGAAACTCAGTTAACGGAAGACTTCCGTTTGTCCTCACTTACTGTCACGCGTTATGCGCACGCGGATGAGTACAACACACATCGGCCATCCTGCGGTGCAGTAGAGGATGGTTAGACACTATGTAGTAGAGGAAATGCATGCCTGCGCAATTAGTATATTTGATTATTCTACGTGGCAGACAATGATCATTTGCAAAATATTTTGCATTGAGGATCCGGATCCGGATCCATTCGATTTATATAAGTTGGGTTGAATACGAGCCGAGATGGACACTTAGGCTGGATTTGGGCCGGCTTGTGCTTATGGATAAGCACTCATTGGATAAGTTGCTCAATGGGAGCACTTATCCACATGTAGCAACAATAAACTGCTTATTCGAAGAAAATAGCATTTTGGTAACACTACAAAAAAATAATGTCTTTACCGACGGTTATTTTATGTTTTTACCGGCCGTATTTTAACTACCGCCGATAATGCTCCACCAACACCCGAGGTCTCCTCGCTTCCCGCTTCTTTCTTACCGCCTCTTTTATTTTTTCTCACAAGTTCTTCAAACATCCTTCTCCATTTCTCTCTGCTTTTTGATATCTCTGAAGAGATAGTACAATGAGAGAGAAAACCTAGCAAGCTCCCTATTTATCCTTCGATCTCATCTACCTTCAAACAAACCTCTCAATTTCTCTCTGCTCAAATTTCTCTCTGCTCTTCGATTTCTCTTAAGAGATAGTAAAATGAGAGAGAAACCTAGCAAGCTCCCTAATAGAATCGATATAGGCATCTGAACTATCAATATCCTTCATGCTCTTTGATTTCTCTGAAGAGGAGAATCGTCAAAATCGGAGAAGAAACCCTAGCAAGCTCCCTATATACTGCTCTAATCCACTTCAAAGTGCAGGTTACGATTGCTAAGAGAAATTCCTTATTTCATTTCTCTCTGTTTTGCTCTTCGTCGAAGGAGATCTCTTGCCGATCAGAGAAAAAAAAAAGGAGAAGCCGATTCGTGATCTTCAATGGCGGACACCGAGACGTTTACCTTCCAGGCTAAGATCAATCAGCTTTTGAGTTTGATCATCAACACCTTATGGTCTTCCATTTCAGTTTCTATGTGTTTATTTTTCCGGTCATTTAATTTTCGCTATTCATTGCTCAGATCGTGCATGATTCGGTGCCTTGATTTCCTAAATCTGAAGGATTTAAATCTGTAGGATTTTTTTTCTTCTAAATCTGAAGTTGTCTGGCTTTATCTTGTCGTTTCAGATCTAATTTCTAAGATTTTTTTTCTTCTAAATCTGAAAATGATATTTCACAGTTTTATGATCTTCCATTTCAGTTTGTATGTATTTATTTTTGCGGTCATTTCGTTTTTGCTATTCATTGCTCTTGATCATGCATGATTCGGTGCCCTGATTTCCTAAATCTGAAGGATTTAAATCTGTAGGATTTTTTTTCTTCTAAATCTGATGTTGTCTTGCTTTATCTTGTCGTTTTAGATCTAAGATCTAAGATTTTTTTTTCATTGCTGCACTGTTATTTGTTAATATCCACATGCTCTATTCTATTCTCGGTTTCATATAGCAGATATGAAAATAGCTCTCCAGATATGATCAGTGTGTGCATGCTTGGATGGGATGGGCTACATTGTAGGAGAATGAACACTTGGAAATTCTAATTCACTATCGTGATAGTTGTTACTATATATATTTTCTTTTTCTTAATGTACTATTAAGAAAACTTTTAGTCTAAAATGCTCATGCGATCCGAGCAACAGATATCCAAATAATTGAAAACATTAGACAGCTACCTTGATGGTAGATCTTGTAAGTATAAATTTAGTTTGCTGGGAAGAAATCTCATGCAATTCTTATTCCTTTACTGTTTAGTGGAGGTGTGGCTATTAAACAACAATTTAATTCTTGTTCTCATTATACCCTCAATTTCATATCTTCTAATTTTATCTTTCTCTAAAACAAAAAAATATTCAGGTAAGAAGGGAGAAAATCAGTGAGAGGAAGAAGCTTTTGCAAGCTCTTGTGCCTGGTTGTGATAAGGTGAAGTTTAGATCCTAACTTTCCTTGTTGTTCTTAGAGTGTAATTTTTATATTCTCCTTCAAGAGAATTTTGTTCTAACATTTTCTTTGTTTGATTCATAAATAATTTTTTCTTTTTTTTTTTAATTCACAATTTCTATTTCAGAAACCAAGCAACATGGCATCACCATTGTCACTTGTTCAACCATCCAGTCTTCCCCAACCCACAGCGTTTACTGATACTGCCACCCCTATCATCACCACAACAAACATCCCCTTCTGGAGAGTTCAGCTTCCATTTTGTTGCTTCAACAAGAGAAAGGGCCCACTGCCTTCCCTCAAGATAATGGAGATCTATTGTGGGATATGAGTGAGCGGATATAGAAGTTTTTCATTCAGTTTGACAGATTTTGTTCTTTTCAGTAAACAAATCAGAATTGTCTTCTGAATTTCTTTTACTTATTTTTCTTCCCAATTTACCCATTATCATCTGTTTGATTCCCCCTTGTATGAGAAAGGTGATCTTGTTCAAGGTAAGGTGGGCTGGAAAGGAAGAACAACTGGAAAGGATAAACATGGAGGAATGGAGATTCCTTTACTCATACTGGGTAAGACATTTTTGCTTATTTATAAGTTCAGGGAAAATGATAGCATGGCACTGTTTGTGACGATTGACGTTAGTCAAGGACTTATAACGAAGCATCGGTTGGGCTTAATTAATATTGTTTAATCCATTACTCTCTAGGGGTTCAATGGTTGTGATTTATACCCATATGAGATCCTTATGGTTGTTGTAGGTATATAGCAGGTCTTCCATTCTCTTTATTAGGGAGCCTGAAGCACATGAATACAGACTCATCATTCCAAGAAATTATGGGACAGGTATACACACTTTGTTTTCATATGAACCTTTTCTTTCCTTTTATTTATTTATTTTTTTCAATTGCTTTCTTTTGCATCCTTAACAGTTTCTGCTCCATCTATTGTAGTTAGTACTCTTATGCTTTTTAGTAATGGGGTTTAGGGGTGTGGGTGGTCCATGTTACTTAACTAGATTAAGTTGTCCAAGTTCATTTTTTCAAGTTATTCCTAACTACTTAACTAATAGCATATCTTTTATTTGTTTTTGTTAACAATATTAGGCGTGACTCACATGTTCTCACTGAAAAACTCATGAGACGGTATTGTTAAATGTAGCTAATGTACCTATACAGACTAAAACAGATAGAACTTAGCTTAAAGGACTTTAAGTTATATATTTGTATGTAAAAATCATGCAGGCTTCTCTAAGTTTTGATCTTAATGTTAATCCTCTCCGAGTTATGGATGAATCTC
>JAUPMG010035749.1:0-14475 GCA_031762675.1 Pachysandra terminalis | reverse complement strand
CGCCATTCTCCCGTTGTGGAAATGAAGGTCATGTCTCTTGTCTCCATTAGACCTAAAAGGGCCTCTATTGGATTCGGAACGTGACAATGGCAATCCGTGGTCCAGAAATGGATCTCGAAGGTTAAGCCTCGTGATCCATGCCATCCCACCTAGGAATCCGTGTTACAGGATCAGGGGAGTGACAGATTGGTATCAGAGCCTCAGGTTTTAAAACAAAGTAAGTTTGTTATGAAAAGAACTTAGGAATCACATAGAAACCAGATAGGATTGAGAAACATAGAAATCAAATTTAGGTTATTTGTTGATTGTTTTATGCCAACACTTATGCATGCAAACATTAGAATAGAAGGAGTGAGATTAGAGGACCTAATGATTTTATGTGGAATTATAGATGGCTGGAAGAAGGAGGAGATCTGCAGCAAGAAAGGCTTCATCCTCTGGGACCAGAGCGGACACTGACCCGCAGTTGTCCGGCATCTACCAGATCCTAGGGGATATTGCAGCGATTCGGAGGGATCAGATGCAAAGGATGGAGGAGAGGCAGATTGTAACAGCTCCTATTGCGTGGCTGGAGCGGTTCAAGAAATTGTCGCCACCCACGTATGGAGGTTTGGGGGAGTCGAGTGAGGCTCAGGATTGGCTCATGGATGTGGAGTGGATCTTCCGCACGATGGAATGCCCAGACGATCAGCATCTACCACTAGCCACCTTCATGCTGAAGGGAGAGGCCTTGCATTGGTGGGAGATGGTAGAGCGGACCATCATTGCTACCATGTCTTGGGAGTCATTCCACAAGTAGTTCTTAGATACTTACTTGCCGTCTAGCTATCGCCGACAGATGGCACTAGACTTTATGAGGCTCGAGCAGGATTCTCACACCATGGCTCAGTACGAGGCCCGGTTTGCCATGATGTCGAAGTATGCTCCACACATGATGGCGAACGAGCGGATAAAGACACTAAGTTCGAGGAGGGCCTGAGGACTACAGTGAGATCTAGGGTGGTACCTCATAGGCTCAAGACTTATGCTAGTGTCTTGGAGTGTGCACTTTTTGTTGAGAGGGACCTGGACCGAGCCACAGAGTAGAGGAACGACAAGCCGGGGCAGAACAAAGACAACCGTCACCAGCCATACTAGCAAAGTCAGGGCTCAGACCGTCATCAGAGGAATGCCAGACATGCTAGGACTCCGCCTGCCGATACAGCTAACCCAGCTACTCGGGATACACAGAGACAGCCTCTTCAGTCTCAGCAGCAACAGTATGCCCAGCATGACCGATGAGTTTGTTATAACTGTTGGAAACCAGGCCACGTGGAGCGGAACTGCCGATCAGCAGCGAGGACAGACGGTAGACAGGCACCTCCTCAGCAGGCACAGGCTGGCAGAGCCAATGTTATGGCTAGTACTTCATCAGTTCCCAGAGACGACCGTGCGTCTAACGCGGTTGTCGAAGGTACCCGTGCACATGTTCTCTTTCATTCTAGAGCGTCGGATTCGTTTATTTCCAGTTCATTCATGTTGTTCTTGGGCCTAGAACCTACTGTATTAGAGACTCCTTTGCATGTGGTAAACCCAGTAGGATGTATAGCTCCTCTACCATGTCTATAACAATAAGGTCGGCCTCCAGGTTCAAATCCCCCACTCTAACCACACAAGCGAGACATACCCAGAGTGTGCACATTTTGTTGAGAGGGACCTGGACCGAGCCACCGAGTAGAGGAACGACAAGCCAGGGCAGAACAAAGACAACCGTCACCAGCCGTACTGGCAGAGTCAGGGCTCAGACCGTCATCAGAGGAACGCCAGACATGCTAGGACTCCGCCTGCTGATACAGCTACCCCAGCTACTCGGGATACACAGAGATAGCCTCTTCAGTCTCAGCAGCAACAGTATACCCAGCATGACCGATGAGTTTGTTATAACTGTGGGAAACCAGGCCACGTGGAGCAGAACTGCCAATCAGCAGTGAGGACAGACGGTAGACAGGCACCTCCTCAGCAGGCACAGGCTGGCAGAGCCAATGTTATGGCTAGTACTTCATCAGCTCCCAGAGACGACCGTGCATCTAACGCAGCTGTCGAAGGTACCCCTGCACATGTTCTCTTTAATTCTAAAGCGTCGCATTCGTTTATTTCCAGTTCATTCATGTTGTTCTTGGGCCTAGAACCTACTGTACTAGAGACTCCTTTGCATGTGGTTAACCCAGTAGGATGTATAGCTCCTCTACACCGGGTATGTCTCGCCTGTGTGGTTTGAGTGGGGGATTTGAACCTGGAGGCCGACCTTATTGTTATAGACATGGTAGACTTCGAGGTGATCTTCGGAATGGACTGGCTTGCTGCCTATTATGCCAGGGTTGATTGCTTGGACAAGACAGTTGTTTTCGATTTCCTTAGGGGTAGGCGACTCACATTTCTCAGGACCGAGAAGGATAGATTTCAGACTGAGTTCTTGGGTGGAGCGGATGGGGGACAACAGCTACCCTTGATGGATATTCCCACGGTCTGAGAGTTTGGTGTTGTTTTCCAGGAGATTATGGGATTGCCACCTAGGAGAGATGTAGACTTCTTCATACATTTGATGCCTGGCACCTCTCCTATTTCACTTGCGACCTATCGGATGGCTCCGACAGAGCTACGCGAGTTGAAGGAGCAACTAGACGGATTGAGTTCGCTTGGTTTCATCAGGCCAAGTACGTCTCCGTGGGGTGCACCTGTGCTTTTTGTCAAGAAGAAGGACGGATCACTTCACCTTTGTGGATTATAGGAAGTTGAATCGGGCCACAGTGAAGAACAAGTACTCTCTGCCCAGGATTGATGATCTGTTCGACCAGTTGAGGGGAGCTCAGTATTTCTCCAAGAAATATTTGAGATCAGGTTACCATCAACTGAGGATCAAGGAGGAGGATATCCACAAGACGGCCTTTCGCACTCGTTACGGGCATTACGAGTTCGTAGTGATGCCATTCGGGTTGACTAATGCACCGATAGCCTTCTTGGATCTGATGCACCGTGTGTTCAGAACTTACTTGGACCAGTTTGTCGTTATCTTCGTAGACGACATCCTAATCTATTCGAGGTCTAGAGAACAGCATGATGAGCACCTTTGGATAGTATTGCAGACCCTATATGAGCACCAGCAGTACGCCAAGCTGGAGAAGTGCGACTTCTTGAGGGATGAGGTGAGATTTCTGGGTCATGTGGTTTCCAGGAGTGGCATCTTCGTGGATTCATCGAAGGTGGATGCAGTTCTAGGTTGGAAGCGACTGAAGAATGCATTGAAGGTCAAGAGCTTACTTGGTCTGGCGGGTTACTATCGGAAGTTTATTGAGAGGTTTTCCACTATAGCAGGGCCTTTGACCCGACTGACCATGAAGGACGTGAGATTCAACTGGACTAATCAGTGCGAGGCAGCATTTGAGGAGTTGAAGAAGAGACTGACTACAGCCCCAGTTCTTTTCATACCTGTTAGTGGCCAGAAGATGGAGGTATATACAGATTCATCCTTGTAGGGTTTGGGAGCAGTTCTCATGCAAAACAGGAAACTTGTGGCATACGCATCGCGACCATTTAGGACTCATGAGCGTAACTACCCTACGCATGATCTTGAGTTGGCCGCAGTCGTCTTTGCTCTGAAGTTATGGCGGCACTATTTGTATGAAGAGGATTTTGAGTTGTTTTCGAACTACAAGAGTCTGAAATACGTATTCATGCAGAAGGATCTCAACATGCACTAGAGGAGGTGGATTGAGTTGTTGAACGACTACATTTCGACGCTCAACTATCATCCTGGGAAGGTGAACGTTGTTGCAGACGCTTTGAACGGTACACCTCGGAGAGTTTTAGCTCAGTTAACGCACCAGGAGCGGAACTTGGATTGTACCTTAGCAGATCTGAGAGTTCGACCAGTGGATTAGCGCAGAGGAGGTATTCTGTTCAGTATGGTTGCCAAACCCTAGTTTTAGCTTCGTATTGCAGCTAGTCAAAGGTCAGATCAGGAATTACAATTGCAAACTGCAGATGATGGGAAACAGGAGTGGACTGTACACGCAGACGGGCTGATCATATATCAGGGTAGACTATGTGTGCCAGATGACCAGCAGATCAAGAGAGAGACTCTGGTGGATTCATATAGTTCGCGGTTTTCAGTACACCTAGGAAGCACGAAGATGTACCGTGGTCTGAGGACGACTTTCTGGTGGCCGAGTATGAAGAAGGAGATAGCTCAGTTTGTAGCAAGATGCTTCACTTGCCAGCAGGTAAAGGCCGAGCACCAGAGATCAACTTGATTATTGCAGCCTTTGCCTATATTTGAGTGGAAGTGGGAGCACATCACTATGGACTTCGTAGTGGGCCTACCGAAGACTCGGGGGACACTAGACTCGATTTGGGTGATAGTTGATTGACACACCAAGTCCACCCATTTCTTGCCAGGTAGGACTTCAGCCACAGCAGAGGAGATCGCTAGGCTGTATGTTCGGGAGATTGTACGACTTCATGGCGTGCCAGTCAGCATAGTCTCGGACTGGGGTTCCCTATTCACGTCGGGGTTCTGGGAGAGTTTGTAGAAGGCCATGGGTACCCAGCTAGATTTCAGTACGGCCTACCATCCCCAGACCGACGGGCAGACTAAGAGGGTGAATCAGGTGCTTAAGGACATGCTGCAGGCTTGTGCTTTGGACTTCAGTGATAGTTTGGGAGAACATCTACCTCTGGTAGAATTCTCTTACAACAACAACTATCATTCGAGCATTGGCATGGCTCCTTTTAAGGCGCTGTATGGGAGGCTGTGTCGTTCATCTGTCTGTTGGGCAGAGGTTGGTGAGAGCAGCATTCTTGGACTGGGGTAAGGTTAAGCTGATCAAAGAGAGATTGAAGATGACCTAGAGCAGATAGAAGAGCTACGTTGGTCGGAGGAGGAGAGACCTTGAGTTCACTGTCGGTGACCTTGTATTCCTCAAGGTGTCTCCAATGAAGGGAGTTATGCAATTCGGCCGCAAGGGGAAGCTTGCACCGAGATATGTCGGACCTTTCCAGATACTTGAGCGCATTGGACGTGTGGCGTATAGGGTAGCTTTACTTACGCAGCCCTCTACTATTCACAACATATTACACGTCTCATTACTGCGGAAGTATGAGTCTGACCCATCGCATGTGGTTTATTGGAGTCAGTTGCAGCTACGTGAGGACGTGTCCTACGTGGAGCAGCCGATGCGAGTTTTGGACAAGAAGGAACAAGTCTTGAGGACCAAGACTATTCCTTTGATGAAGATTCAATGGAGTCATCATGACGAATTTGAAGCTTCATGGGAGATGGAATCCGAGATTCGGGAACGCTATCCACAACTGTTCTCGAACTAAGGTGCGAAATTTCGGGGATGAAATTCTTTTAAAGGGGGTAGGCTGTAGTGACCTAGATCCTTTAACCGAATTTCTCCTTATTTAATTTATTTATTTGGTAATTCAATTCATACGTGTTTATATGGTTTGTGAATTTAATTAGATATAAGGGGTTAATTTATGACTTGACCTTTAGAATGAAGGGCCTTAGTGTAATTGATTTAGCTTTGGGGGTCTTATTGATATTATTCTGATATTTGGGTTAAGTTGATATTAGATAACTGGGTTTACCAATTCAAACACACGATTGTGCGTCTGAACTGGTCGTGGATATGTACCTCCGTGTGTGTGATAGTGGGGAGAGAAAGTAGAACCATACCCCATTATCTCTAATCCCATATGTGAGATTCAAACTCACTAATCTGTGTGTTTGAAAACATAGAGAAAGAGTCTGAGAGAGAGAACCAAAACTGAGAAATTTGAGACAGAGAGAGAGAGAAGAGAGGCTTTTGAATCTAAATTCTTGGTTTCAGATTAGAAGAGAAGTGAAGAAGAGGAGGCTAGATCTTACCTGAGTTCCACGCATTTCTTTTTCCGAACGTTAGAATCAAGTAAGTATTTTTTTCGGTTTCTATTTGTATGATTGTAGATGATACCTGTTTTCACCATTCGAGATTGAACATTTCGCTAGTTTTTGGCATGATTGAATTTCAAGATGTTCTGGATTTATGACTTTAAACTCAGAAGAATTATTCTAGTTGTGTTAGGATAATCGTGAATGAACAATTGCCATATATACTTACTCGAATTTGATTGAATCATAGGATTTGTAAGTTTTGCATCTCAGTTTTATACTCTCATGATTTAATTTTGTTTCATGAATTTTATTGAATTACAAGATAGTTGTATCAGACTCAAGACTTGGTTTTTCACATGATTTCCATATGATCAATGTGATTTGTTTTAGATAGGAATTTATCAATAAATCTTATAGTAAGTCCTGTTAGAAATCCTGGTTGTAAGAACCCAGAAAACAAAGATGGAAGTGACATTGGAGTCACTGTCTGTAGTATTGCGATCGAGTGCAAGTGGTGCGATCGAGCGCAAATGTGTAGATACAGAACCTAGTTGAGACAGTGTGAGAGTTTGGATGTCTTTTGGTTCGGGTTTAATGGTGCTTCAGGATGGGATCAAGTAAGGGTCTAGGGTTGAGAACCAGTAATGACTGAAACCTACTTGATACCCTTAGCATGTGCTAACCAATTAAACACACTCCTTAATTGGTCTACACTTAGGAAAGAAATGGTGAGCCCTATTTATGTTTACATGTAACTTGCATCATAGGAAAGTGAATGATGGGTTCCAATAGATTATTCACGTGTATGGGCGTTTGAATAGCTTCTAAGGGAATCTATCATCTATATTCCATAGGATAGTACATTCATATCGTGTTCATATGAAATATTAAGTGTGCCCGGTTGGTGGGAAATAATAGGTTGCCTAATCCTGTGGGTTGAAAGGCCTACGAAATAAGTTATGAATCATAGTTAGTTCATAAGGTCGACTGAATCGGAGATGGGACTACCTAATGTTCCTGGAACACAGATTCCGAACCTTGTGGAAGCTGAAATGAGGGACACTTAATATATCATGAAAACATAGGCATAACTCACCTCATGTTGAATTTCTTGCTTGAGCATACATTAGGTCATTTGATTGTTCATTCTTGCAACATATTCATATCATAACATATGCTATCTTTTTCTATCACTATTGTTCTTTATCCGAATTTCCGTCATATATGATGTATGAATTTGATGACTGGATCATGCTTGCTGAGTATTCCAAACTCACGCAACTTTCAGGTTGCAGGTCGGTTTTGAGATGACTGGACGTTGCAGTTTCTTTCTGTTTATCTACTTATTTCATGTTGTAATAACTTAGTTGGAACTATGTTTAATTGGATTAATGGGGTAAGGCTTTTCTGTAGCCATCTTATTTGTTATTTGAATCCTTGTATTTATCTTCCGCAGAACTCTTAGTAGATGAAATAAAGTATCATGATTATTTAATCTCTGTTACTTTTGGTAATGACATGGCAATCTGCGGTCCAGAAATGGATCCCGAAGGTTACGCCTCACGATCCGTGCCATTCCACCTAGGGATCCGTGTTACGGGATTAGGGGTGTGACAATTTTGGCTAGCCGAATTGATCCTCGGTGATCTGTTCAAGGTGTTCATATTCGGCGACATTTTAGGTGCGCCGAGGGGTTCGCCCTGCACATAGAAAGCGTTCGATGACGTGTTCAGCGTGCCGAACGTCACGAGCTGGCCAAAATTTAGGAATTTTCCTTTAATTTTTTAGATCTATTATTCAATCAGGGAAAGGAGATAAACATGTATGGATTTAAAGAAAGGAAACATACAAATAACTCCAATCTAAACAATTATATTCAACAACAAGCATGAGCAAGAATTATATGAAATTCTAGAGAAAACTAAGATTCATCTAGATACATTCATGAATTTATACTTACCTAATAGGATCAAGCAACAATCTACAAAGAAATCAACACAAGAAGGTTCTCTTCTTCTCCAAGCCTCCAAACCAAGAAAACCAAATAAACAAAACTCTAAACATGAATTCTCTCAAGTTTCTCATGCAAGAAACCCCAAGCCAAGTGGCACAATCTAGGCCATCCAACATCAAATATTCAATCTCAACCATTAAACTTTAACCACTACCATTCAAGCCATTAAAATTTAAGTACTCAATCTAAACCATACACCTAATCACAATATGAAATTTACAAACATGCCATAATCTCAAGACAATCAAGTTAAACTATTATACATCACACAAGGACTACGAAATCATCACAAACACTATCACATGGTCGGACCTAGTCCGATTGGCAATCAATTTGGCAAGTTGAGCACGACAAGGAATAGAATATAATTAACTAATAAAAAGGTAGTCTAGGCTGTTACAGGTTCATATCCATAATTCTGGAACTCAAGATCAATACATGAGAATATTATGATCTGGAAATCGTAATAAGTGATGAGACTTATATTTATGTGGGTTGAGGGACTGATCATCCCAATAAATCAATTGTTTGTTTTCTCCCTTGGTGAGGGATTCGTCCTAGGTGATGATCCAAGAGACATGTGGAAAGGCGATAAGTGAGGGCACCTCATATTGATAAGACCCAATATCTGAATCATGTGAGTGAGCTATGATAGTTGATCAGTAATGTGTGGTTCTCTAAGAATGTTCTTGGTGATGCCTTGGGATTCGTCCCTATGATAAAAAATATGGTGAGGTGATTGTGTCCTATAGGTTGAAACCCCTTGAAACTATGTTGTGCACATAAAATAATCTGCTATTACCGCCATATATTGTGGGATGGTTCTGTGTGAGCATCCTTGGGTAGCACGATTGAGATCATATGAGGAATCGACATTTAACGATTACTAGACAGAAATGATCTTATCTCTGGGTATGACACGGTATAGGGAGGGATGGTCCATTATGACTTCTTTTCCTAGGGATGGATCGGCCTATGTGGAATCCACACAGACTCCATTTCAGATTATACTGTTTGTTTAGATCACATTGGTGCTTTTGTATGGTAAGTGCACATCACGCATTAATTAAGACTCGACCTCATGCATCCTTGAATTATATCATTTTATTTACATAAATACTGTTGTTTGATAGCATCTTAGATTCATGTCATTTCACTCACTTATTTACTATTTTTGGTATGCATCCTTAATCCATGTCATTCGTTCACATATTAACTATTATTGTATAACATCCTAAATTCATGTTATTCCATTCATATGTTTACTGTGGTTGGATATCATTGAAGAGTGGATTTGGCCCTACTTTGAATATAGATTATATTGGACTCGATTTCTTACTGGCTATGTGTAGGTCATGCTTTTAAGCAACCACTTTCAGGTCTTTAGATGAGGTTTAATTGGAAGATGAAGATCAAGACGGAGCCAAGAAAAAGATGAAGATATCTATTTTTGTTTGAAGTAATTTGTAATAAATAAGCAGTTGTTTTTTAGAATTACTTGTTGTATGACTGTTTTATAGGAGATTTGATTTCGTATAGAACTTAGTTTTATTATTTTCTTTCCCATTGTTTAACTTTGGATTGAATGTAATATTCTCCTTACTATCACTCATTAATATCATCTTCTAGAATAACCTTGATATTCGGATGCTGGGTTTCATATTGACATTAGTCATTTCTATGATTGTTCTCGATATTTTACTCGAACTTATTGTAGGGTTTCATCACTATAACTTACATGCTTATTTAGTTGACGTTCGATAATTATTAGGAATTGATTTGAAAAAACTAGACTCGTGTTAATTTATGCTATTTTTGTTTGAAGGTTATTGTAATGAGTATTAATCTAAGTATACTATTTTTCTATAATTCTATCTTGTGTAAATTCCTTTATGATTTAACAACCTTGTTTTAATATTGCTTCCACTCCCAAGTTTTAATTGGCGTGAGAGTTGCGAATTAAGCTTGAAATCTTAGAATTGGGATTTTCTGGTTTGGTTCATGACAAAAGTGGTATCAAAGCCTAAGTCTCCTATTTTCAATCCATTTCATAAGCTTTTGATATGAGGATGATTTAAAAGTTTCAAGGTGCGGATATTTCTTAAGTTTTCTGTGTGTTGAATGTTGACTACTAACAATCTGAGATTTTCACTCATGGGAAAAGCAGATGTTATCTTCTCTTTCACTGGTACTTATAGCGAATTACAATGGCCAGTAGAAGAGGTCGACATGCAGGTTTGAGTGTAGTGACCAGGAACCAACTGGGATAATTAAAGATTAAACCTTAAATTAATCTATTAATTATACATTGAAATTTTATGAAAGCCACTTAGTAGGATTGGACTAATTGATAATTATGTAAAACTATGGGACTAGTACTTAATTTACTAAAGATTAATTAAATGGGCTGGACTACTAACCAATATGGATTAAACCCTTATAGAAATCGAATTAGGCCTAAAACCCAATTAAAAGTCCAACAGCACTTAAACAGGTATTAAACTTATTAATATGGTTAATTAGGGAAATAAATAACTTAAACTATCCTATGGATGATTCACTATTATTGGAAATTCAAACTAAACCAAATTAATTTGAATTCAAAACATTAAGTGATAAGAGTTCTAGATGAGTAGGGAAGCCTAGAAGCTAAGAGGAGGAGAGAGAATAGTCTCTTTAGGCTTGGACATCCAAACAATCCAAGGAGGAAGAAGGTCTCTAGTTTAGAGGTTGCAGAAAATCCAGTATGAGGAGACCAAGAGAAATGAAGGAAAAAGAAGAAAGAGAAAGAAAAAAGATAGTGCAATACCGGAAAAGAAAGAATGCTAGGGAGGTAAAAAGGAAGAGAGAAGAAGAAAGAGAGGAAGAAGAAGATAAAGAAAGGGTCATAGGTGTAAGGAAGGAGCCTAAGAGAAAACAAACGAAGAAAAAAGAAGAAAGCGAAGAAGAAGGAGTTGGATATGATGGTCATGAGGAGAGCGAGGACGACGGCGATTGGTTGGAAGACGGGGATAAAGGGAAGAGAACCCCGACCAGACAACATCTGAGAAGGCAAAAGCAAATCGACAAAGGTCGATACTAGAAAAAGTAAACAAGGTAGGGATTCCTGTGTTTTTACGGTATTCAATTTTATGAATTATCACAATGCTATAGATATAGTCGATTTTGTATTCTGGTATGTGAGCATGATTAGACCAAGGATCCTTAGAAACAAAGAAAGGAATAATGCTATATTGTTGATCTCCATGTTAACTGATGCTGTTGTGTTCCATGTGTGTTACGAGTTCTTATGAATATTATTTATGTTTATTATTTGATGGTTACTTGTTAGATCCATGAGAATGAAAAACTTTTGTGTATATATTGTTTGGGATTTATGTATAGGTTTTAGAGATTGTTTTTGGGTGATTAAAACCTTAGAAATCAATAGGTTTTATTAGTGGTACAAAGCCCTAGTCAAAAACCCAAATTTTGTCTCAAATTACAAGCTCGACAGCAGCCTCGGCAGCTACCGAATTAGATTGCGAAATCAGCCAAAAGTGATTGCTCTTGGGACATGCTATCGAGCTTCGGTAGGACATTCGGTAACTACCAAGTAGCTACCGAAATTGGTGAAAATGATGTTCTCTAGGGACATGCTACCGAGCTTCGGCAATTGTGCTACCAAAACCTTCGGTAGGAATCGATAGCTACTGAGCAGCTACCGAAGTCCAAATGACTCCAAATGTTATCGAGAGGATTCCCATTGGGTTGTGCTCATGCCTCTATGGATGGTTTGTGAGCAAAAGGTCTAGATCTGTATGAATAACAGAAAGTGTAGGTGAAGGTCCAAAACCTAGGATTATCGGACTGATTGATTGGCATCGACGTATTATCAACTCAAAGGCTTTGGTTGTGGTCTTAGGACCTTAGCATAAGATTATTATGGCTAGAGTTGGTCATGTAGGACTAGATTAGGTGATTATTGTTTCAAGCATCCAATGTTGACCTGGGATAACTTGGATTGACTTCAGTGTAACTTAGATGTGAATTCGATGATGTTAACTTGAATGCGAATGACTGATTGAGGGTACTATCAGTATCCAATACTGTGATTGTGTTTGTGTTTTGAATGACTTGAATGGTGTTTTGGATAGGTGAGCTTCCACCATGGGTGAAATTCCCTGAAGGTAAGAACATGGATAGGTGAGCTTCCACCGTGGGTGAAAGTCCCTAAAGGCAATGCATGGATAGGTGGTGCTACCATGGGTGGAAGTCCCTAAAAGGCATGAATATGAACTTTGATAGGTGTTGCTACCATGGGTGAAAGTTCCTAAAAGGCATGAACTTTGATAGGTGTTTCCACCATGGGTGAATGTCCCAAAAAGACATGAACTTTGATAAATGTTGCCACCGTGGGTGAAAGTCCCTAAAAGGCATGAACTTTAATAGGTGTTGCGACCATGGGTGAAAGTCTCGAAAAGGCATGAACTTTGATAGGTGTTGCCACTATGGACGAAAGTCCCTAAAAGGCATGAACTTTGATGGTGTTGCTATCGTGGGTGAAAGTCCCTAAATGGCATGAACTTTGATAGGTGTTGCTACCACGGGCGAAAGTCCCTAAAGGTCATATATATGGTAATTCCACCGTGGGTGCAAGCCCCTAAATGAAGAGAATGATGATAGGTGTTGCCATCATGGGTGAAAGTCCTTAAAGGTTGTATATATGGTGATTCCACCGTGGGTGGAAGCCCCTAATGGAAGAGATTGATGGCTGGTGTATTCTACCGTGGGTGCAAGTCCCTCAAAGGTGGGTTGTATGGTCGTGAGTTGGAATGAGCATGTTACTGGACGAGGCCTGGTGACACCCTGCATTGAATTGCATCTCATTTCACTTCGTGCTTGCATCATACCTTGCATTACACTGCATTGTATTTGCCTTGATTGTGATGTATAGTTTTTGTGACTTCTTGATTGTGGACGATTGTGATTGGGTCTCATTGGTCGTAGCAAGGTGGGACCTTGTGGTTGCAGGTGTGTTTCCACCGTGGGTGAAAGTCCCTAAAGGAAAGGATTGTACAAGTGTGTTTCCACCGTGGGTGCAAGTCCCTAAAGGAATGGATTGTATTGGTGACTTCCTCCGTGGGTGAAAGTCCCAAAAAGAATGGTGATATGTGTTGCTTGTGAACATAGTGGAACTTTGTATATGATTATGTGCTTGTTTATGCCGTTAATGGTTTACTTCCACCGTGGGTGTAAGTCCCTAAAGGAATGATACAAGAGACTTTCTCCGTAGGTGCAAGTCCATAAAGGAATGGTTATGTGCTAGATATGTGATAAGTGTTTATTTGGTTCATTGGCCATAGCATGGTGGGACCATGTGGTATATGTTTGTATGTTGATTGGCTGTAGCATGGTGGGACCATGTGGTGCTTGTTGTGGAACATAATTAGGCTATATGACCACTGTGATCTTGTTGTTGTGTAACATGGTGGGACCATGTGTTCATTTCTGTGATTGTTTGTTTAGAACATGGTGGAACCATGTGGATTCTGTTTGGACACGATGAGATAATGTGGGTAATCTTAACATAGTGGGACTATGGGAATTATGAACTATTGATGATTATAATTTGATATATTGTGGTTTCCATGTGAACTGTGATGTTACATGATGATTGAAATGTTCATGCTAGTTTGTGATATATAGTATGATGTCATGATTAATACACATATGACTGTGATAGTATGTGCTGAATGAAATGCATGAAACGAACTGTATTGATTTACATGCATAAAAGTAAGTATTTTAGACTCATAGGATTTCTCTACCAGGCTTCGGTTGATCCTTATCTCTACAGGTGATCAGATGGTCTGAGTCCTGGCTGGCCCTGGAGATGGTGCTTGAGACACTGTTGCTTTTTGAGACTGCAATGACATTACTTTGTTTTATTTCGTATTATTTATTTCGACCCTATGGAGGGCGAATGTTGTAATAGAAATCTTATGGATTTTATTACTCTTGAATGTGGGTTGATAGCTCAACTGTTTGGTTGGGCTATGGTTTTAATTTTCTTAGGCTTCCGTTGGTAATTATTCTATTGAGTCTCTGATTCAACTAAGTAAGGGTTTATGTTATGGTTGTTTATCCGTATCCACGCGGTGGGACCGAAGGTCGATTCCTCAGAATCCTCGAGATTCCATATCTCAGATTTGAGGTGTGACAGAGGTGGTATCAGAGTACTAGGTTTAAGTTATCTAGGCTTTGAGAAGTCTTAGGTCATAGTGAAAACCTAGGACGGAAACATAGAAACTGTGAATCTAGAATCCACTTCTCTTTACTTGGTGTAATATATTAGATTATATTATGTGATTAAGTAATGTGGTGTCCTTGTTTGCTCATATGTGAATATATGTATATGTACATATTATAAATTAGGACTACCACACAACAATCTTAGAGACTTATCATTAAATATGGAAGGCTAGTGGTGTGAATATTTCTTTCAATAATAAAATCCACTCGCAATAGGACGAATCCTTGTAGGATAGGGCTATTTTGAGGG
>JAUPMG010035738.1:0-14475 GCA_031762675.1 Pachysandra terminalis | reverse complement strand
CATAATCAAAAAGGGAAGAGTTTACATCAATAACCTAATAAGAGATTAGCCACTCTTAAGGTTGCTGGAAATCCCTAAGTTGAGGAGATATCCATTCCCCAGTCGAGAACTTTCTAGTTCTTCTACTGCTCCTCAAAGGGAACAGCCTTTAAAGCCTTCAAAACTCTTCAACTAGATTCCTAATCTATTTGTGATCCTCTATGAGATGAGAGATATATGATATATTTAATTTCGAGATTCCAATGCTATAAATAGAATTTAAACCTCTAAAACATCTAATCCTAAAAGTACAAGGACAACCCAATTCATGATAAACTAGAATTCCTTGATTTTCTCCAACTATGAGAATTCACGGGCTCCCTCTTCTATCGCAAATAGGATATCTAAAACTTTTGATTTGGGCTTCCGTGTCTTCATAAAGGTTGTAGATCTTCTTTTTTATCTTTCCAACGATACCCCAATCACCTCAATCAGACTTAAATTGAAAGAGTTATGGCCATAATACTGATACCTGCTCTGTGCTGTATCTGACGGATATCATGCGCTCGATCGCAATGTGCTCGAGCGCACAATACAGATTTGCATTCTTTGGGGCTTTTCCTTGGAGTTCGTTATATGGGTTGTTCTTGGAAATTCTTTGGGATCTTCTAAGGTATATTGGGTTGAGTTTTGAGCTTTGATCTTCTACCCTTTAGGACTTTGAAGATTGATCCATTTAAGGCTTTATTTAACTCTTCTTAGTCCATATTCTCACTAGCAACACCAAACTTGCAAAACATAGAAAATGCATTAATTCACCTATTTAAAACATAACTCAAGGACTAATAAACATGAGTACTAAGTTTAAAAGCGCAAGTGTTAGACACTTATTAATACACTTGGCCACACTTTTAGCCAAGGGATAAGGGGGTAGATCCAATTAATCGACCAAGCGCTAGAAAACCAATTCTAGTCATTGAATGCCTACCTGAAACAGGATTCACTCGCATGATAACCGAATGCCAAAGGTGTCACGACCCAAACTGAAGGTAATTCACGTGGAACCCCATAGGTTCGAACCGTGAATCTCACCCCGACCGAGATCGGGAGTGGCAGTCAACCATAGAGATTTAATAAAACTTAAAGGAAATTACCAATACTGAAAAAAATCAAAATAGAACTAAATTATTAAATCCAAAACACTTTAATGAAATAGTAGCAGAAAGGAAAATAATTACATCCTATTTCCAAGTTTAAATAAAATCCCTAGTCCTATACATCATATCTAATCTAAGAAAGAAACCGATAAATCCGATAGTAAAACTCTAAGTAGAAATCACTACACGCTTTCATCAAATCCAGTAATGTTCACAATAAGGGTATGATTCATCATGTTCTCCAACTAAATTATCTAAAATTGCGCAAAGGCGTCAGCGACACTGAGCCCAGTAAGTAAATCAATTAAAATACACTTTTAATTGGAATAGGGTCAATGCCACTACCCAACGATATAACATAAATAAGACAGCAATAATATGCAAACAAGTATGATGATACGATAGTCAATACAATGCAATATGAATGTTGGTTCAATTATTAATGCATGCTCATACAAAAATTAAAAAAAAAGGGTGATCTCCAAGTGTGATCCATGCAAAGACATAGGCTGTGCAACATGCATGTTGTTTGGCATTCGATTAGTGTATGTTCACACCAGATCTAAGTCCAATACCCAAGAATGTCCCACCGTAGTGAATTCATTCCCCTATATTTGGCAATTTGATAATTGGACTATTCTATGTGTGCATCATAGTTTCTAGGAGCTTCGACCTAAAGGTCACAAGCGCCTCTGTTATTTTCAATCATAGAAATTATCCCAAGGGGCCACCACGTGAACTTCTCCTTTGTGACCCATACATTAGCCGATCTACTAACAAAATTTCACTCGGCATCCGTTACGTATAATTCATGATACGTTTATTGAGATGAATATAATAATCTGGTAATATTGGGATCATAACTCCCTCAACCTATGAAATTTAGTTCATCTGGGACTTCCTCACCAAATCATGATACACTCAGGTCTGATCAGAACTTCAACAGAAGTGAAGTCTAAAGGCAAAGTCTGGTTCACGACCAAAATATGGTCATTAACCCAATTGGTTATGCTGTGCAAGTGTGGTAATTGTGTACACTAACTATTCATGAATATAAGTGTACAGTTGTGTCATAAGGCTAACTATGAAAATATGAGGTTTAATACATGGTTCAAGTCATCATGATAGCCAATAACTCAAATTAATCATGTTGTATGATTTAAACACAATTAATTGTAAAACAGTTCAATTAACCATCAATTCATATCATAGAATAATTATAATCATCATATAGCAAATCATTCATTATCAGAAATTTAGTATATCACATTATTTCCATCAAATAACCCAACCTGGGCTGTCCGGCAGGCTAATCGGTATGCCGGTTGGTCTGCCGGCAGCCTAGGCAGGGCCAAACACAATCTCATTCAGGGCCTTATGTCTAGCCGGTAGGCGAACTTGCACACCGGTTGGCCATCCAGCAGCCTAAGCAAAGAGTGGGTTTTTCCAAAAATTCGTAAGGTAGCCACCGGTAGGCAAACCGACACACCGGTTGGCCACCGGTGGACTAGGCAGGGACAATTTTCCATAGGTACAGACAATAATGGCCACCGGTAGACTATCCAGTGCATCAGTTGGCCATCTGGTAGCCTAGACAGATGCTGAAAGGCTAAAGTAGTGTCCGACAGGCTAACTGGCACGCCGACTGGTCTACCAGATGCCAACTGGGTGAACCGGCACACCGGCAGTCTGCCGGTTGGCCCAGAAAGTGTAAATACGCACGAAATTTATAGAATAATATGTTTTTAGCAATTTAATTCAGCAGTGACTCATGTCTAAAATAAATTTTGAACATAACCAAATCAAAATAATAATCAAACAACCACCTTACCTTGCTTGAAATGATTAAGCTTAGATTACTTAAGTTTTTATAAAAAACATAGTTTATGTTTGAGATGATTTCAAGGTGCTATGTCATATTCAAATAATATGGCATATCACCTAATCCAAATAAAAAATATATAATACTCGAATTTACTTAACTTGCTCAACGCGTTGGATCTTCCTCTTCTTCAACCCATTTCAAGTCTAAACTGTTCTTCCTCAACCATTAGCTCCAGCTATCAACCCAGATTTTGGTTTAATGGTTTGGATGACCAAAGCAGTGTTTATATAGGTGTTAATCTTGTCTCCTAGTTTTTCTATAGTAAAAGTTAGTTTAGGATTAAGTTTTGGATTATTGCCGTTAAATTAGATTAGTTAAATAATAGCCTTTAGATTAAAGGTCTTGTAGTTCTTGTGTAAGTTAATGATTACTCTTACCTAACCTTATCTTAATTAGATTAGGTTCTTTAACCTTTAATCCTTACCTTTATATTAGTCTAATTAATCCTAACCGTTGATTTTAAGTCTTCTAATCATGTTCGGAACATTAATGGGTGTTTTAATCTTAATCTAATGTCCTAGTTATATTATAACTAATCCTTTAATTAACATGTATTAATTAGCACGAAAATTATTAATTTAATTAACCTAATTGGGCTTAAGTTTAGTTGGGCCTTAATCTTTTGGGCTTTACTTAAGTCCAACTAATGAATTATTAGAGCTAGGTCTGTTTGGTTTCGTTTTTGTTTTCTATTTAAGATGAAATGACCTTTGTTTATAACCTAGAGTTTTATTTCATTAATTACTTTAGGTTATAATATTATTAGCTTTTAGGTTTATGATTTAAATGTCCCTAACATATCTTAGTCACATATTATAACTTAAAAAGTTATAATTGTGTGTGAAGCACTTTAGTTTTCTATTGTGAAACCCACCAATCACAAGCAGTCAAAGTCAAAGGTGTAACTATCTTACTAAAGTTTCAAATTACCCCTATATTTTTAGTTAATTACGAATTAATCCATATAAAAGTTCAGGTTATTATATTCTACCCTCCTTAAGACAATTTCGTCCTTGAAATTCGACATCCCCCCAATTAAGAAAGTTGAGATACTTACCTTAATATAATCTGATTCAAATCAACTTTTTGCTGAAATTAAACGGTACCTTCATTCGTTTCATCTTGTTGTAGTGTGAAGACCCTTGCTTGTTTAGTCTGCTTCTTTGGTGCTTCATTCTTATTCTCTTTTAACTGTTGTTGCTGCACTGGTTTCTGATTCAGTTGGTAATGCGGCTTGGGTATGAGTACTTGTTGTTCTTATGATTGCCTCATCCACCAACATTCTTCTTGTCGATGTCCTCTCCTCCCGCAATTAGTACATCTTACATGTCCATTTCCACGATTTTCTATTGGTTCTTCCATCCCTTGTCTCTTTTGTTAATCTGATTGGTAAGTTCTCTCCCTCTTCAAGTCTCGAATCTTATGCAATTCCAATATGTCCTTCTCTACGTTGCGTGCACAGTCCACTACTTGATGGTACTCCGTGAACTCCTACACAATCAGTTGGCTCTTGATGCTTGGCCTTAGTCCACTTTCAAATCTGAAACCATTCTTCTCTTCATCATCAACCGCATAAGGAGCAAACTGAGATAACTCAATGAACTTCACTGCGTACTCCGATACTATCATGGTTCCTTGCTCCAATTTCATGAACTCCAACTCCTTCTGCCTTCTTACCGTTCTCGGAAAATACTCTAAGTAATACCTTACCTTGAAATCCTCCCATGTGTAGACATACGCGATTTCCAAGGCAGATTTCCACCATCTCCTTTCTTCGCCTTCAATCATAAAAGCAGCGAATCGAACCATCTCCGTATCTTCTATCTCCATTACATCGAAAATATGTTCCATTGAGTCGATCCAAGCTTGTGCCTCCATCGGATCTGTAGTGCCCTTGAAGACATTTGGTCCCAACTTCTTGAATTTCTTAATACTCTTGACATTCTTCTGAGATCTGATTTGTTGATATTGGTACGCTGTTTGTGCTTGTGCTGCGGCTTGTGCGGCTTGTACTTCGGCTTGTGCTTGGGCTTGAGCTTGTTGTTGCTGCATCATGTTGGACATCTGCCCCATAGCTTGAAAGATCCCAACCAGTTGCGGGTTCTGGTTGTCATCACGACTTATTGACGGCACACTTGTATCCACACTACCACCTCTCCTTCTTCCGTCCATTGAATTATCAACATAAGTACCTGTAGAAGGATAAGACGGCATCCAATTTTTATTATGGACTCAATTTTCAGATTGTTAGTATTTCATACAACACAGAAAACTTTGAAATATTAACACCTTGAAAACTTTAAAAACATCGGAAAATAAAAACTTTTGGGATCTGATTTAAAACTTGAAAACTTAGGCTTTGATACCAACTTTGTCACGACCCAAACTTAAGGTAATTCATGTTGAACCCCTTAGGTTCGAACCGTGATTCTCACCCCAACCGAGATCGGGAGTGGCAGTCAACCATAAAGATTTAATAAAACTTAAAGGAAATTACCATTACTGAAAATAATCAAAATATAACTAAGTTCTTACATCCAAAACACTTTAATGAAATAGCAGCGAAAAGAAAATAATTACATCCTATTTCCAAGTTTAAATAAAATCCGTAGTCCTATACATCAAATCTAATCTAAGAAAGAAACCGATAAATCCGATAGTAAAACTCTAAGTAGAAATTACTCCACGCTTTCATCAAATCCAGTAATGTTCACAATAAGGGTAAGATTCATCTTATTCTCCAACTAAATTACCTAAAATTGCGCAAAGGCGTCAGCTACACTTTGCCCAGTAAGTAAATCAATTAAAATACACTTTTAATTGGAATAGGGTCAATGCCACTACCCAATGATATAACATAAATAAGACATCAATAATATAAAAACAAGTATGATGATACGATAGTCAATGCAATGCAATATGAATGTTGGTTCAATTATTAATGAATGCAATGCATGCTTATGCAAAAAAAAAAAAAAGGGGTGATCACCAAGTGTGATCCATGCAAAGACATATGCTGTGCAACACGCATGCTGTTTTTCATTTGATTAGTGTATGTTCACACCAGATCTAAGTCCAATACCCCAGAATGTGCCACCGTAGTGAATTCATTCCCTTATATTTGGCAATTTGATAATTGGACTATTCTATGTGCGCATCATAGTTTCTAGGAGCTAGAGGTCACAAGCGCCTTTGTTATTTTCAATCATAGGGAATATCCCAAGGGGACACCATGTGAACTTCTCTTTTGTGATCCATACATTAGCTGATCTACTAACAAAATTTCACTCGGCATCCGTTATGTATAATTCATGATACATTTATCGAGATGAATATAATAATCTGGTGATATTGGGATCATGACTCCCTCAACCTATGAAATTCAGTCCATCCGGGACTTCTTCACCAAATAATGATGTCCAAATCATGATACGCTCAGGTTTGATAAGAACTTCAATAGAAGTGAAGTCTGAAGGCAAAGTCTGGCTCACGACCAAAATATGTTCATTAACCCAATTGGTTATGTTGTGCAAGCGTGGTAATTGTGCACACTAACTATTCATGAATTTAAGTATACAGTTGTGTGATAAGGATACATATGAAAATATGAGGTTTAATACATGGTTCAAGTCATCATGATAGCCAATAACTCAAATTAATTATGAGGTGTGATTTAAACACAATTAATTGTAAAACAATTCAATTAACCATCAATTCATATCATACAATAATTATAATCATCATATAACTAATCATCCATTATCAAAAATTTAGTATATCACATTATTTCCATCAAATAACCCAACCTGGCCTTTCCGGCAGGCTAACCGGCAACTTTGGCAAGGCCAAACACAATCTGGTTCAGGGCCTTAGGACTGGCCTGTAGGCTAACCGGCACACCGGTTGGCCATCTGGAAGCCTAAGTAGATAATGGGTTTTTCAAAAAATTCTCAGGGTAGCCACCGGCACACCGGTGGACTAGGCAGGGGCTATTTTCCACAGGTACACACAATAATGGCCACTAGTAGGCTAACCGGCACGCCGGTTGGTCATCCAGTAGCCTAGACAGATGCTGAAATGCTAAAGTGGTGTCCGGTAGGCTAACCGACACTCCGGTTGGTCTGCCGGATGCCACCTGAGTGAACTAGTAGGGTAGCCGGTTGGCCAAGAAAGAGTAAATTCGCACGAAATTTATAGAATATTATGTTTTTAGCGATTTAATTCAACAGAGACTCATGTTTAAATTAAATTCTGAACATAACCAAATCAAAATAATAATCAAACAACCCCCTTACCTTGCTTGGAATGATTAAGCTTAGATTACTTAAGTTTTTATAAAAAAGTAGTTTATGCTTGAGTTGATTTCAAGGTGCTATGTCATATTCAAATAATATGGCATATCACCTAATCCAAATAAAAAATATACGATAATTGAATTTACTTAACTTGCTCAACGCGTTGGATCTTCCTCTTCTTCAACCCAGTTCAAGTCTGAACTGTTCTTCCTCAACCTTTAGTTCCAGCTACCCAGATTTTGGTTTAATGGTTTGGAAAACCAAACCAGTGTATATATAGGTGTTAATATTGTCCCCTAGTTGTTCTATAGTTAAAGTTAGTTTAGGATTAAGTTTAGGTTTATAGCCATTCGATTATATTAGTTAAATAATAGCCTTTAGATTAAAGGTGTTGTAGTTCTAGTGTCAGTTAATGTTTACTCTTACCTAACCTTATCCTAATTAGATTAGGTTCTTTAACCTTTAATCCTTACATTTAGATTAGTCTAATTAATCCTAACCATTGATTTTATGTCTTCTAATTATATTAGGAACATTAATGGGCGTTCTAATCTTAATCTGTTGTCATAGTTGTATTATAACTTATCCTTTAATTAACATGTATTAATTAGCATGAAAATTACTAATTTAATTAACCTAATTGGGCTTAAGTTTACTTGGGCCTTAATCTTATTGTGATTTACTTAAGTCCAACTAATTAATTATTAGAGCTAGGTCCTGTTTGGTTTAGTTTTTGTTTAATCAATTTAACCAGTTTTCTATTTAAGCTGAAATGACCTTTGTCTATAACCTATAGTTTTATTTCATTAATTACTTTAGGTTATAGTACTATTAGCTTTTAGGTTTATGATTTAAATGTCCCTAACATATTTTAGCTACATATTATAATTTAAAGAGTTATGATTGTGTGTGAAGCACTTTAGTTTCCTTTTGTACAACCTATCAATCACAAGCAGTCAAAGTCAAAGGTGTAACTATCTTACTAAAGTTTTAAATTACCCCTATATTTTTAGTTAATTATGAATTAATCCCTTTAAAAGTTCAGGTTATTACAAAAGGAATAACCCATATGTGATTCCATCACCCCCTAATAGTGTGACACCAGACACTAGTGGCAAATGAGAGGAGATAACGTCCCACTACTGGACGAAGAAGTGCTAACTCCTCGAAGGAGAAACGATCAACCGGAATAGCTTCTGGTTGTAAACAATATAGCCGAATTGTCACGACCTGAATTCTAAAGCATGACTCACACACACGTGAGCATAACTCTAGGATTCCAAGCCTGACTCTCACCCTCAGATCAACCAACTCATACACCAAGAAGATAGTGGAAAACCACAAACACCTCAGAGAAAATCCACAACAACGTAGGGTCACAGCGGGAGCTAACATCATCATACCAAATGAAATCAAAACCTCTAGTGGGCCTCAAATCCAAACATAATCCGAATAATAGAAAAATACAACTCAGCAACCAAGGAGTCAACCACTCCCTCACAAACTCTAAACTCCCTCATAACACTCTAAACTCTCTCACAACGTACCTCTCAAAATAAAAGAGAAGATCTAACTACGCCTACGGCCATAAGAATCCACCTCAATAGTCCTGGCCGAAGTCCTGGTCATACCTCTCGTACTCACCTGAAATGTTATGAGCCAAAAGGCTTGAGCTACGGGCTCAGCAAGTGCAATGTACAAGTGTAGTGTAATAATCAGGATGACCATGAGCATGCATGGGATGCCATGATCAATGCCGGGTTCATTCATTTCATGCAATGACATGAACAAATATATGTAAATAGACCAAAAACAAAGGCCTCATCAAACACATGATATGCACATGGATGCTATCAACTCTGTGTTGTGTGATGCCTCACCTTGATCCGGACTGTAACACTACGTATCTCAATCATGGATACACGGCCCCTTTCGGGCTAAGGATGCCTCGTCGATTCTGTGTATACAACACAGTTTTAAGGAGTCACAACCCATGGGGAATCATTCCACACCTCTATTTTTGATCATAGGAACGCATCTAGGGCTCACCAAGATATCCCCCCGTGTACATCATACACACACACAACCAAAAGGTCGTCATCCATATATATATATATATATATGTGTGAATAAGATATGTATACAGGTATCCATGGGATCTTGGGGTTGTGAATCCCTCACCCTCAAATCATAGTAGATTTGATTAATAATAGTCCCTCTTTGGGACACCAGAGATCTATGTCTCTCATTTGGCACTTAACTCAGAAATCCAAGTATCCTCACATGTCACCCTATGGTCCTTCATAAAGGAGCCATGGTGGTTTGGGGTCCAAGTCCTCACAAGGACTAGTCATGCATGCATGTTCATTATATGAATGACATTAGCAAGCAACTACATTATATGCAATTCGCAAGTGCACAAAATCGTAGCAAGTAATAAAGTGATGAAATAGAGTGTCGAAAACCCACAGGAAATTTTTAGCTACTAAATACCGAAATCACTATCCTAAATTTTATTTGGACAATCGAAAAGTGAGATCGGTGTTTAATTAGCAATTAAAATTAATAACTAAGAAAATAAAGGAATAAGTTTAAACAATAGATCAAAATACTAAGGCGTTTGATTTCATCATAGCCAATCCGAATTAAGTTCTAAATACACATGCTATTGAATATTATAATCCAAATTGAAAGAAAAAATCCCTAACCTATCCAAGGGTCTCTCTCGAGCACCAATGAACTTACCTCCATGTGATAACCGACGATATCTCTATGTGAATTTAAAAGTAAGTAAGCACATTAAGATATATGGATTTTCATACAAAGCTACATAAACCATGCCAATACCTCTATCAACATGTAGAATATGGTATTCTATCATAAGAATCTAAGGTTGTATATCTCCTCTTGATCTCAATACAACTAACAAAGACAATTAAATGGTGATCAAGCACTCATTTGGATTAAACACAATGATAAAATACTCAATTATGAAATATAAATTCAATAGCAATAATATTTAGAATTAAAACATCATGTCTAGACTACATCAAAGCCTTAGTAATAAACATTAGTTCATGATGGAACTAAGAACAAATATAGCCTTCAAGAACATAAAACATAGCATTAAAAAGAAGAAAAGAAGAAAACTAATGGTGATGCTTCAAGTATGGCTTCTCCACGTCCCAAGCTTTCTTCCACCCTTCCAAGCTTTCTTCCACACTTCCTGCCAGCTCTATTTACATTCAGATCACCCCTTTATATAGAGTTCTTCATCTAATCTTGCTATTTTTTATCTTGGCTTCTATTTTTGACTCTTGGCTTCTATTCAAACACAAAGGATAGCTAATTTCGAAATTTTCCTTCCTAACCAAGTTTCTTCTCTTGCTAAAACAAACCAACACTCTTTCCAATTCTGAATTATAACAAAAACGCAGCAGCTCTTTGTTCCAAAATTCTTGGCATGCCAAAAACGTGAATTGGATTTCAAATAATTCTCTACCAACTTTGATTTGTCTTTGATTCTAATTTGAGACTGAAATTTAGTCTTTTTCTTCCTTGATCACAAAGGAAATTTTCCAAAAGCTAGTTTCCAAAACAGAATGCACGTTCAGATGAGGAAGAACGAGTCCACTCGCCTTTGGCGAGTTGGGCTGTGTCGACTCAGTTGATGTTTAGACTTGGGTCAACTCGGTTGATGTTTAGACTTGGGTCAACTCGGTTGATGTGTTGGGTCATAACCTTGGTGGGCTTTGGTCGGAAACGGGTTGGAAATGGCTTGAATGATTTGAATCGGGTCGGATTCCGTTTCCGATTTTTGATCTGACCTGCCTGAACTGAACTGTTTTGAGTTTGATTTCCTTTGACCAGGATGGTCTTACCCGTCTGAACCAGAATTTGTCCCAAAAAATGTCTCTGCCTCAATAAATTAGACATAATTAAGATAATTAAAATAAAATGCAGAGATAAAGGAATTTGGCAAATTCCGAGTAAAATGGGGAATTAAATATGAGAAAAATACTAGTTAAGTCATGGAATTTAGGTGATAAAATGTGGTATTTTCATGACTTATCACACCCCCAACTTACTTTTTGCTAGTCTCTAGGAAAACTTAATTAAAACAAAGAAAACAGAAATTCCTAACTATACCACTTTCGCTGGCATTCTCGATTACATTTAGCATATGCAATAAGCCTTTAAACCCCTAGGTGTCCCTAGTGGACGAGTTATAGTCTCGTGAGGGTTTACCAGAATGATACCCACAAACATGAAATTACTTGAAACAAATGTTATCAAAGAAAATAAAGTATCACCAAGAACAATGGTTAATATTCAAGGATAAGCTTAAAAAAAACTAAACTCCATGTTCACAATCTTAAGAAATCAAGAATGAGTCTAGTCGCTTATACCAAGATAGTGGAACATATTAAGTACCTTTGGTGTAAAGTGATCTAGCACATCATTATGAGCCTTCAAAATAATTTCATTATAAATGATTTAATAAACCTAAATTCAGTTGAATCCTTATCAAATGAAACAACCAAGGCATGGCATTGCGAAACTTTTATTTTATATTTTTCTCTTACAATATATGGACTGTGCAATGTCTAGCTCCTTAAAGCTTTCTAATTAACCCATTTATCGAGTGTTGGACCAATGACTCTTGAGCCAGATGGCTCAAAGGGCATTAGGTGTGAAGAACACCCCTACGGGTTTTACTTACTCGAATAAAAAAAGATACAAAGCTAAACTAGCCACAATATCAACCATTTAAGACTCCTTACCTTTTGACGCGAACACTCATTGCTTATTGAGGCAAGATGCCCGGTTACTTAGTTAATAGGAGCTCAAAGTAGCTAATAATTAAGCACTTTGTTTAATAGTCTCAGCCCACACCATAATTACCATGCCAAAGTTTTCCATCCATAAGTCAACCAACAGAACTCAAGTTATCAAAACATCTATGAATGGTTTCATTTTTCATACCTCACAAACTATGTGTTAGTGTGCTTGTGCTAAGTTCAAAGTGAGACGAATGAAATCACACTATCCAAGAATAAGTAATAAAGGACAATACTTAGATTTCTTAGTCAAATGATCATGTGTTCAAGTGTTTAAGCTTATCAAAGAATATGAATCAAAGTTCAAAGTTCATCAATATTTTCAAAAATAACATGTCTGAAGACTACCAAGGCTTAGAACCTATTACCATTATCAAAACATGCCATAATCTCATCATGATCATCACATTTTTCATCACATGTACACGGGAATTCAGCAAATAACATGAAACTGATTAAATTAACCTACCTGGGCTGTCCTACAGGCTAACTGGCACACAGGTTGGCTGCTGGTAGCCTAGGCAGGGGCTGAAAATTCAACATACAAAGGGTTTTCCTTCTGGCAAGCAAACTGGTACACCGGTTGGTCGCTGACAGGCTAGGCAGGGGCTGAAAATCCACATCACAGAAGTTTTTCCCTACCGAAAGGCTAACTGGAGCACCAATAGGCAGCCGATAGGTTAGGCAGGAGCTAAAAATCCAACATATCAAACACTTATCCCACCGGTAGGCTATCCGGCACACTGGAAGCCTACCAGATGTACCTTGGGTCTGCCGATGGGCTATCTGGTACACCGGCAGCCTACCGGATGACCCCTTGGCTTCTCTGATAACACCTTAGGCCATCGGTGTGCTATCCAGCACACCGGTAGCCTGCTGGATGAATCCCTTTGGTTTCTGATGATTACACCCTAGGACATCGGTGGGCTAGCCGACACACCAGTAGCCTACAGGACGCATCCCTTTGGTTTCTACTAATTACACCCTAGGCCACCGGTGGGCTAGCTGGCACACCAGTAGCCTGCCGGATGCATCCCTTTGGTTTTGGTGGTCAACAATGGTCTGAATACCAGATGTTTTGGGTATCTTAGGTCACCAAAACATGTGACGTGGTCACATCACCCCCAACTTGAATCTAACATTGTCCTCAATGTTCAGGATAAAAATTAAAATAAAGATAAAGAGATGAAATACTCCCCGGGTTTTCAGAAGGGAATCTTGGCTTTAGGATGCAACTCTGATTACTGTGAACAACCTCCAACTACCCAAACCTGAAAAGAAAAATTAAAAGAAGTTAGTTTGAACAAAAGTAAAATAAAAAAAATCAAAAATTAAAAATGAAAGACACACTTCCACTTCACCTAACCATAGTATGAATGCCTACCCTAGGAAACACAAATGATAGATTCCCGTGAAAGCTGCTCACGCGCCCATACACGTAAACAATTCATTGGAATACATCATAAGCATTCCAATGATGCAACATTAACAATATTAGGACCCTAGTGATAATGTCCAAAGGCTACTTATCCACGTGCCCATACACGTCGATAAACCCTTAGAAACCATCACAGACATCGTATATATGTGATCGTTAAACCAATCGGCATGCCAGTTAGCAAGCTTGCCAGCCCATGTTGATTGAATTACTGAATTACATGATGTATTGGACTCCTGAGTTATTCTAATTAATTGTATGTTAATTTTGACAGTTTTATGACATGATTGGGTGGTTTAATTGATTGTTTGATAAATTAAGATACTTTATTATAATTACACATAATTCAACTTAAATTGAATACCATAGTGCATGTACTATGTTTTATAAATTCATTTTGATCACTTAGACATATTTCACAACTGTACACATATTTGTAATTTTAGTTAATGTGCACAATCACTACACATGGACATCATAGCCTGATTGCATTATTGACCATATTGCTGGTCATATGCTTGACTATACCTTCAGATCTTCACATCAGTTGAAGATTCTAATCTAACTGAGTGTTATTGTGATTTAAACATTATAATATGGTGAGGAAGTCTTGGATGGACTGATTTTCAGGTGTTGAGGGACTGATCATCCCAATAGACCAATTTATTCATGGTTAGGGTGATAATCTGTAACGGCCTGAACCATTTAAAAGAATATTTAAATTAATATATTTATTATGCCTATCTGCCAAGTTGATTGACAATTAGAGTAAATCTGACCATGTGATGCCTATTGTGTGATTGTTATGGTCCTAGTGAGATGTATGTTAGTTAACCTTTAAGTATTTGAATTAATGGCATTTCTGTAAATAGGAGATGTC
>JAUPMG010035727.1:0-14475 GCA_031762675.1 Pachysandra terminalis | reverse complement strand
CTTAAGGTCTTGTCCACAAATCTCAACCCCTACTTTATAATCACCTCACATCCAACCCTTCATTCTCTTTTTGCTAAACTCTTGCCCTTTTCACCTCCAACACAATTATTTACAACAATGCCAACCCCTTTATTTACTAAACTGTCATCTATACATTTAATCACACATCTCCTATAGTTTAACTCTTGAACCCTATCTATTTAATTTAAACCACCTAATTAAAGTAACCATAATCCTAATTATACACCTATACACATTTACTTATTTTACCCTTTTGCCATGTATTCAATTTATTAATATATATACCTTATAGTTTAACCCTAGGTACATACCCAAGCATAAGCAATGCACATCGTATCAAGACGACCTACCTCGTCATAACTATGATCGCACGGCTGGATCTAATCCGATCTGCGATCAAAGAAATCAAGTGGTACATAATATGAAATCAAACACAAATATGTTATAGTAACCGATCGATGAATTTTCTAAGTCACTATGTTCGATCGGATGCATTCTATTAGTTATTAATTATTAAATTGGGTTGTCTAATCTATTTTATATCTTAATTAAATTTTATGGCGTCTTATGTGATTATGGGTTCTTTTAACTGACCTTAATCCTAATTGATTAGGGAGATTTAACTAAAATTTTCCAAATGACTATTTTACCCTTAGGTTTTCTAATCAGATATCTTATGTGAAATTTCAGGTCGTTACAAATTTCTATTGACTGATACATGGGAAAGTCCACAGCTTCCAACAATTCTTTGTGAACGTACTAACAAGATTCTTCTGTTTAAACTTTTACTTTGATTTTTTTTATCATAATTATTATTAGTATTGGGATTTTTATAATTATTTTATTATTTAAAAAGAGCAACCCTTAATCATATAGTCATACTAATTTTCTTTCTTTGGTGAGTGGCAAATAATTTATAATTTATAAAGCTATGCTTAGGAGACAAAAATAAATAAAAGAAATTTTTAGTTCTTAAATTCACGTGCACTATTACTAGTAAGACAAAACAAATTATTTGAGGGATTTTGAAATAATAAAATATTTTTTAGGCTTCTGTGAGATAAGAAAAATTGATTAGTTAGTTTGTTGGAGATATTTGTGGTGCACACGGATGGCAAGATTCTTCGCCACACACGTGCACAACAGCACTGTAAGAGCACGATGTCACTACACACGTGTCAAAATTCTCAAAATTGTCAAAAGGGACCCTTGACTAGTACAACCCGAATTCTTGCAAATTGTTCAGATGAGGAATGATGAGTGATGGCCACTGAGGGTATTTTGGTCATTTTGCAAGGATTTCTCAGATTTTGAAGGAATTCAAACACATGGCAGAGATGAGGTTTAGAGGATAATCAAAGGTTGTTGATTCTCAAGCTAAACCTTCCAGGAGCTGCAAAACATAGAGACATTGCACTCTGGTGCAGATTGGGGTGTCTACAGCATCAATACCGAGAGGATAAAAATGTAGATCGTTAAGCCTGAAGTATTCAGATCTTGGGAAAATTAGTTTCCCAATCGAATTCAAGCGTTTCAATTATCGAAAAGGTTCTGAAGCTATTAGAAATGGTTTCGACGTGCACGGAAGGCCGAGCGGCGATCTGTGAAGATCTGATTTGCATTCTGATCATCATTCAAAAAATGCTGAAGGTATTGTCTCTTGCAACGGAACACGCCGTTGCAATATTGTGGAGCTTTTGTTATCTCTCCTACGATCAGAAGGCACAAGAGGTTGTGACGAAGAACAACATATTGACGAAGATCTTGCTGATGATGCAGAGCAATTGCTAGCCATCCGTTCGGCAAATGTGTGGTGATCTGCTGAAGATATTCCGGATTGGCTCGAAATCGTATCTTTCTACCTATGAAACTAGAACAACTCATATCATGCCTCTCTAACTCCACAATTTCACTAATTCTTTCTTGTCTTTCACAAAAGTACGGATAAAGAATTTATAAATCAAAAGGAATTTTGTGAACAAATTCAAAGAAAAGAAAAATTCATCTAATTCTAAGCTAGGAATTGATTCTCATTTTCATTTCTCGCATTTGTGTTTCATGATTTTTTCTTGCTTTTTATATTATTGAGCAAATGGGTATTCTGTAAATCAGAAATTTCATACCAGATCTCGTGGATTATCTTTGCTTTGGTTTAGATTAAGGGTTCAGGAAAAAAAAAAGACTAATAGAGATTGTATTGCATAGAATCATTCAGTCATTCTTATTTGAAGACATTGCCAGCGTTTTTTTCTAGCGCGAAATGTAAGGCTAATCCGGTGATTGTCGGTGATCAACGTCGCTATCAACACTAAAAACACTGACGAACACTACTCTATTTGTGCAACAACTTTTTTCTCTTTAGTATTTTAATTATAAACGGAGGAAACGTTGAAAAAAAATCGTTCGTTTTGTTCTACGTTATTCCCTCTCCTTACTCGTGGGATCCACAACCAGCCATCGCCATTTAGGACGGTTGTGAGAGAGGTTATCAGGGTTTTGTTAATAGAGGATCCGGCTGCTTTAAAATCAGGGCTGGGGTTTGGGGCTTTATTGAAAAGGCAAGGTTCACGAGCTTAAGCATGTGGAGAGGAAGAATTGAACCATAATCAAATGTTCCTTCTAAATTCAAAATAATTTAACTTGTCTGTTGTGGATAGTGAAAATTCAAGTTTTTGCCATCCATCACATTCAACTTGCTATAGTTACGATCTGAATATAGAGTAGGAGATTTGATTAAATTTCATAATATGAAGTGAATCTTTTTGATTTTAAATGAAGTATAATTATGCCTAAGAGAGGGATATGTAAACTACAAGTTAAAGAGTGACCCAAGGGTTGAAATAAAATAGCAATTTCGGAATGGTGGTTTTACTTAAATATCACCTGAGGGATATGTCTGACTCTACTTAGCGATGTATATTTGTATTATTTTTACAAAATCTCAATTCACAATAATTTTTTATGGAAATACATTTTAGGTATGGCAAGAAGCCATAATGCATTTCCTTTTTAATCCTATTTACGTCTATTTTCTGTCATCAGACATCCCCTCGAAAGAGGAAAGGGGTGGGGAGGGTACGGAGTTCTATCTCTCTTATAGGGGGAGTGGATAGTTTAAAATTTTGGAAATTTCAAGGATTTTGGAGGCACAAACAAAATCGAAATTTTGGTGAAATTTATTTTTTGATTAAAATAATTGAACGAAATAAGGGTTTAAAATTTTGCAAAATTTCAGATATTTCGCCAAAATGAATTCTCTTTTTTTATTTAAAGTATTTTAATATAGACTTAATTTTACCCAATTTTTTTCTTTTTTTAATAAGTATTAAGTAATAACTTCTAACATATAAATAATAAAATTAGTCAATAAAAAGCGAGATCTTCATTAAAAGATATATTATTTATGAACATACAAATTTAAAAAAAATAAAAAATATTTTGATTAATAATGTGAAATAATACAAAAGTTTACAACTAATAAATACAACATTTATGTTACAACATACAAAAAGTATATAAGTATCCAAAATATATTGGATTCAAATTCTAACATTTAAAAAAATACAATGTATAAAAGTTTAACAAAAGAAAAAAATAATTAGTAATAATATTTGTTATATATAATAATTAATAAAATAATGTGCTCAATATCAACTCCTCCCTAATAGTACTCTCGAAGATTGTGTAATCTCCTGGAATAATAACAAAAAAAAAAAAGACTAGACAAGTATAAATAATCTATAACTAATAAAATATTAATCGCAATATTACATACAACTATTGCAAAGTAAATTTGAAAGTGTTTAAGTTTATAGTTATTATAGAACCATCAATAATTATAGAGTAAAATAGTCTTTAATGCTATTTATAGAGTTCTAAATGCAATTTTTAGCTCTTTTTTTTTTACCTTTAACTAGATTTTTGGATTTATTTCGGTCGAAATATTCAAAATTTCAATCGAAAATTTCGTTGATAAAGTGAACATTTTGAGCGAAATAAATTTGGGCAAAGTACAAAAATTTTGCCAAAATTTTGACTATTTCGTGCATTTATTTCGTAAAATAATTTAGTCCAAAAAAACGTCATTTCGAATTTCATCCAACACATCCAAAACTGAAATTTTAAATTATGTGAGTGGTGGAGTCACCATCACCATCAATGTGGAGTTAACCAAAAAAAAAGATAAAATTCATGTTCACCAATCACTTTTATCTTATGATGATATTCTGTTGAAAACACCTTTGTCATCTCTAAGGGTGGAATTCGGTTCGGTTTGGGTCAGGTTAATCTCAAACCAATCTCCTTGAAGGTCAACCCAAACCCAATCCAGCTCGATTTGAAACCCCCAAACCCAATCCAACCCGATTTGAAACCAAACTCCAAATTAATTTTATTTTGTAAACTCTAATCCGAACCTAAACTGCAATTTCGGGTTGGTTTGGGATGGGTTAATTCGGGTTGATAAGCACAATAAAATCTTGAGTCAAATATTTGGATTTGAACCAACCTGAGCAATGTGCAAAAACTTATAGCAAGTATAAATAGAAGTTTAGAGGGGTTTCTAAATTCTAAAATTTATATACTTCTAATATATATCTATATATATATAAATATTATTAACCAGGTTAAATTAGTTTGGGTTTTGGGTTGAGTTGGGTTACCCGAAACCTTAACCAAAAAAACGATTCGGGTTGGCTTTTTCCAACCCAAAACCGACCCAAAGTGATATAAACCCCAACCCAAACCGACCCAAGTCCCCTATATGTCCATACGAATTTACCATCCTTTTCCAACGTTAGAAAGACAGGAACTCCATCCATCAAAGGGCAATGCAAAACGGAGGGTTGACAAGGATTTAGAACTAGTGCCTATTCATCCTCTGTACAAAATCTTAATCTAACAAAAGAGTTCAAAGGTAAGAAACAAGTGACTTCTACATAAACATGTTGATAAATATAGCAGTCTTCATCGGTTTTTGTTAGTCGGCTTTTTGACTCAACGATCAGATCTTTTAACTTCCATGGGCTGCAAAGGCTTCAACCTTTCCTTGTATTCTTTCATTTCTCTCTTGTATCTTTCCTTGTCCTTCAATCCAATGCTCTGATAAACCTACCAAGGAAAAAAACAAGGTTAAAAAAATAATGTAAACAATAAATATAAAAAAAAAAAAAAAAAAAAAAGAAGATAAAAACCCCTCAATCCAGAACAAAATGTTCATGGCAAGCATTGCTGGTTATAAATCTAAATTAAATAAAAAATTAGAAAAAAATTGCTGTAGAAAAAAAAAACATTAAGAATTTATTATGTACAGATCCCCTCTCACCATCTTAGAAAAGCTTGAGAACAATACATACTACTACATTAACCAAAGAAGCCAAGTTCATTGAAGCATGAAGCCTGACTCATGTTACAATATCATCCTCTAATTCACTAATTGTAAAAGCTCCATCCTAACCCAACACAACACAACAAATGTTTTTGCAGGCTCTCCAGCTCAGGAACTGGAGGTCCCAGGTTTGAGTCCTTAGGCCCACCTGATACATGTATCCGGGGTTTACCCTGTCCCCATACTCCCCACTATGTGGGGTCGGGGGGTTCCACATCACCCATAAAAAAAAAAATGCAACCCACAGCACTTAACTTTCTTACCTTTTAATTACAGATGCAATAACCCATGTAAAAGTCCGTGTCAATAATAACAAATAAGTTTTAAATCTCAGAAATAACAGCCTCATAGACAACATTGAAATCATTTAAACACAAACACATGCCCACAGCTACATATAATTAAATTTGAGCTACTATAGGTGCACTTACCATCCTCTCTTCCGAGCTGAGATTACTCCAGGACTCCCCGATCATTTTTGTGAACTCTCTTTCTCTTGTTGGGTAAAGAGCTTTGAGCTTGGAATGCTTCTCAGCGAAAAAGAAATTGTAACCACTCCTATTGGGTTTGGGATGGCCGGGATCCCTTCCTCTTCGACCTTTCTTCCTCCTACCTCTAAAATGATGTGTGGGTTTGCAAGGCACAACAGCGTTGTTGCTTTGAATTGTAGGAGAAGATGAGCTTTGTAGTGACGGATGATACAGCACACCACGGAGGACCTCTGAACCCATTTTCACAGTCACCAAATAGCCGCAATCGAACTTTCCGTCGATTGTTCCAACCACTGGAAAATTTGAAAGTGCTGAGGAAAATCACTAGTATTCGTGCTTACGCAAAGACATTCACTCAATAAGATAACTGAAATAAATTAAATCATAAAAACCAAACAATTATTCAACGTCCTGATCTACATGTTTTCATGCAAGAAATTCACAAGAGGGACAGGACAATTACACCTCTAAAGAAAAAGAACACAACATTAAAGAAAAAGAGATCACTAGCTTGTTGATAACCCAACAAAATGGACCCTAAAGTAGTAACTAATAATTGTGAGAGGCACTTATTTTATTGATTAATTAGAGCTAGTAAATGTAAAATCTTTACATAGCTTTTTAAGTAACAAAAAGAGGATAACGAATACAATTTCCAGCAGAAAAAAACAAATATTATGCACCTTTCTAGTAAATATGCTTATAATTTCTAAATATATGTGTGTGTGTGTGTGTATAATATAAGTTCTCAGTCTAATAGGACATATAGATACATTATGAATTATACATGTATAAAGATATATATTAGAGGTTATTAGTTACGCACTTCAAAAGCAATTTGGTTCGTCAAAAAATTACAAATATTATAGTTTATTATCCTATTTAGTATTACTTAATAGAGGATCAATTGTTTTTCCTTTTCTGCATTTGTTTACTTTATTAATCTCCACAAACTGGGATGGTGGAACAGACTAGTTGGGATAAAGCACCATCCTGTAACTAGGGCTTACAAGCTTACATTCAATTTTTTTTTTTGTGACATGGAACCCCCGAGCCGACTTAGTGGGGACAGGGTAAAACCCGGATACATGACCCCACCCACAAGGACCATATATCAGGTAAGTCCGGAGACTGGAACCTGGGATCTCCAGTTCCTCAATCCTGATCCTCGATTTGGACTACATCCTAGCATCCAACACCTCATCATGTATTCAAACTTTTAACTGGGTCAGATCACTGAAACAGAATTCAAACACACAACAGCTTCATTAAGTAATCGTTCTTGTAAATCTAAACCAGGTTTATAACGGTGAACACATTTTTTTACTGCTTCTGAAACATGGTCATGTTCAAGCATAATTCTGCCTCTGCAACGCCTTTTCTTTTCCTTCTGTAATATTTTTTAAGATTCAAAGGAACGCCACTGAGATCAAAGAAAAGATTTACGAAATAGATCATCTCATTTCATCCGTGACATACATGTGGCATGTGATGGTCAAGGAACAGAAAGTTGAGATAACCCACACGGGTTAGCTCAACTGGCATGCTCTCTCCAGCTCAGGAACTGGAGGTCCCAGGTTCGAGTCCCCGAGCTTACCTGATATATAGTCCTTGTGGGTGGGTTCATGTATCCGGGATTTACCCTGTCCCCACTAAATGGGGTCGGGGGTCCATGTCACCAAAAAACAAAAAAAGGAACAGAAAGTTATTAAAACCAGCTTTCCGTAGGTCCCCAGCCAAGGAGATGCCCATACACAAGCTATCTACTGCATCATTTCATATTCCCTTTTCTTACATAGTATGGTAGAGTTAACAAATTTCTTTCCGGGTTCTCAAACCTTAACTTCCAAATGTTCATTATGACAAAATTTGCCAAAAAGGAGCAGGAAGGGAAAGAATCACTGTGACACAAAATGCTGTTTTTAGCATATATTCATGCATTCATCATTTTATTCCACATGCATTTAAATGCTGACTATTTCATTCAATCCAAGCATAATGTAATGAATACCCTGTTCATTTTTCCAGCGACAGAGGGAAGAAACATAGTGTTTAAACTAGGTATCGGATCGGAGATCATCCAGGTCTGATACCGAGCTGGATCGAAGCATGGCCCAATTTTTTTATTATTTTTTTTACAAAAAAGAAAAAAAAATTTTGAGGGGTGCCTGACGATCCATATTTGATCACCCGATCTGACTCGTCTGAAACCGAGTCAGAGAATTTTTAATAAATTAGAGATCAGCTTGGGATTGCAACTCGTCCCAAGCCAATCCCGAGTTGGATCGGCCAATCCTTTACACCATAGGAAGATATGCAATTATATATTGGCAATTTCTACAAATTTCTGTTTCAATTAAATACTACAATGGTAAGCTTGGTTACATTAAAAGTTCCCTTTATAGATTTAAATAATTCCTACTACACAATTAATGTATTGGAGGAAACTAAAGCATAAAGAGTCCAAGATAAGTTATTCTTTATTTTGAAATATAACCTACAAGCGGAATTATAACGTTCATCGTCTTACATAGACCTCATAGTAAACATAAAATGGTATACAATGTTCATAACTTGAAAATATATATATCTTTAAAATCAAGATTGTTGTTGTCGTCTACCCACACGGCTGGCAAGCTATCCAGAGGTCCCCGGTTCAAGTCCCCAGGCTTACCTGATATATGGTCCTTGTGGGTGGGGTCATGTATTCGGGGTTTACCCTGTCCCCACTAAGTGGGGTCGGGGTTTCCGCATCACGAAAAAAATAAATAAAAAAAAAAAAAAAAATCAAGATTGTTCATAAAGTTCAAGTTTGTATAATGCAACTCAAAGAAAACTAGTGCTTTATTTACCTCCAGTCAAAGAAGTAGAATTTCGTATGCTTTTATGTGGAGTTTGTTGTTCATATTGTTGAATCGAATCACATGAAGATTCCACAATGTCAGACATTGGATGTTCACATGTTTTCCCTGACAACCCAACTGCAAATAAAATTGTAAAACCTAACACAGAAATAGAAAAAAAAAAATGAACTTTCCAAAGAAAGGAATACCTGGTGGAGTGAGCAAGGGACCTTGTAATTTAAAGAAATAAACTTGCTCGTAGTGGTGAAGAAGGGTTGAATAATGCTTCCTCAACACAAAAGAAGCGCTTGTGGTGGTTGCAGAGAAGTTGAAAACTGCTCCCACGTCTCTCCATTTCTTCTCTGCAACAACCTTTTAGCAAAAATAACTAAAATAAATAAATAAATAATAAAGATAAATAAATAGATAATAGCAGTGAAGTTATATAACCTTATCAAAACCACCCCTTTTAGTGACCTGCACATATAGGGCATGCAAATCCAGCTCTTTCCCTCCAATTACAGGTATCCTTAAAATCAAAATATGGTCAAAAGATTAAAATACATTCTTCAAAACCTGTTAACAAAAAGTCATTTTCCCACCAAAATAAATCTTCTAAAAAGAAAGAGAAGAAGAGATATACATAAACTTCGTTCCCAGCAAAGAATGGCATCCTTTGAGAGTTTCCCAGAAAACGGTCGGATTCCGAACAACATCCTCGTGAGAAGCTAGTGGCGCAGGATAGCGCTTTTCCTCCACCCGTCTTAGTGGCATTTCCGTAATCTTCTCACCGAACGACATGGTCTTCCCGGCGACCCCACAACAAGTCGCCGGACAATCAGGAAAAAAAAAATTTATAATAAGCAATGAATTGATAAAAAAAAAGAGGTAGTAATAAGACCGAGAAAGGTTGGATTAATAAAAGCAAAGTTTAGGAGATAGAAAAGGAGTAAGACACGTGGAAATAACGGTTATACAACATTGGCGTTTTCGAGCATTTTTTAATGGCTTAGCACTGAATAAGGTCTGATAGCTATTTAAACCATAATTACGTCTTTGCCATCTAACTCTTCCCTCAGTCTGACATCTCAACCATCACACGCATCTTTTTACCGCTCTATCTTTCAAAATGTCAACCACATTTACGCTTTTTTCTGTATCCAATCAGATTTTACAGCAGATCGTATCGTAGCCGTACATCTGCTAGTAAAAACGTATCTTTTCTGAGTCTTTTGAGAGCAGGTTTATGTTGTATTCAAGTCTATCAAGATTAATGTAATATGGTATCTTTACCGTACACGTGGAAAATTATGTCTGATCGGCATCTCCTTGCCGTTCGAATCTTGACTGTGCTTTATTAGCATTATTCTCGTTTTGGTTGGAGACGGTCTCTCTCTCTCTCTCTCTCTCTCTTTCTCTCTCTACTTAATTACTTATGGTTAGCACGCGCTAAACCACGTGAGTTTGCTTAGCTGTGATTGCAGTTGCTGGTAAATGTCATGATTCAGATTCCTTTAGCGGATTGATAGTTTATTTCGGAAATGAATAATATAGAGAAAAGGGAAAATTGCCCATACTTTTTCAATATAATTGTCAGAATTCATTAAGGCGCTTTAGATCAGGAATTCCCTGAAATTCATTTTTATAGTTAAGATGTATTAAAATGAGTTCTGATAATTTTTTTTTTAATATTTCTCTTTTAATTATAATTATTTTAATAAGGATGTTGACAAAACTAGGGGTTGTAAATAAGGAGGTGGGCTGGGCCAGGTTCTACTCAGTTCAGCCTAATCTTAATTAAACCCAAACCTATTGAGCCCAACCTCAATTTGTTGAGCTCAAACTTGGTTTTGGCCAGCCGAAATTAAATGAAAAAGCTAAACAAAGAAGAAATTTTTATATATATTTTTTTAAAGATAGTATAATATTATATATACTAACGAGGTGACACGTATAATATTTTGTTTAAAATTGAAAGAGGTAGAAATAATTATTCTAATAATTTTTTATTAAAATAAATCAAAAGATTATATTATCTTTTATTTTACTAAATATTTTATTATATTAAAAGTTAGTTTTGGAAAATTGAAAATAATAATAATAATTTGCTCGCTTTCAAATGAAACCGTTTCCTTAATAGTTATAGATTTTTATATTCTTTATAATTATGTTTGGTCCACACTGAGCATGCGGGATGTACAACTTTCAGTCCCGAGTCTCAACCCAGAACGAACTCAACTTCAGGCCCAAAAGTGAGCCAAGATCGACCCCAAACTCGAGTTAATTGATGAGTTCGGATTCTTATTTGATCTGGGTCGGACGGGGCGGGCTAAACTTACAGCTGCCCCACATCCAAAAAAATAAATGCGAAATTCATGTTAGAATTTATACAGATAACCCTATGATGGAGATCGATCCATTTCATAAGAGGGATTTGTTGTCGATATAGGTGTCAATAGGCACTCAGTTACCCAAAATCCCAAAAATGATTGATTAATTATTGGTCTAATCTCATAGAACCGAGTGACATCTGGTTTGATTTTGGGTAGTTGCTCTAGGACCATGACATGGTGGGTACCATTTGGTAAACCACAGACACTATATATCTATTTAATATTAGCTATTAAAAAGATAATAAACTAAATAATTTAATTATATTATGTGTGCGTGCATGCACGGATAAATGGATCAAGAAAATAATCCAGGTTCATAAATTTTAAGAAGAGAGAAAATATGGGAGATTTTAGGAACAAAATTAATGAGAAAGAATGTTGGGAGAGAGAGACTTAATTCAAAAGATAGGGAGAGATTTTATTTGTGATAAAACTAATTAAAAATAGTTAATACTGTTTTTAAAAGTTAAAAGAATAGTTAAAGAATATATATAGAAAAGGGGAGAGATTTTAAATACTAAAATTAATGAGAGAATCTTGAGAGATATTTAGGATAGAGACACTTGATTAGTAAGAGAGAGACCTTTTATTTGTGATAAAAGAGCTAATATTAATAATAAATTTTAGGAAGAGATAGAGAATTTATGAGAGACTTTAGGAAATAGAAGGATTAAAGATTAATACTGAATTTGAATGCTTTGGAAGATTAGTTGTATGAGAGAGTGAGCTCCATGTCGTCGATATATCGGTGACATGTGGCGATATATCGTCAATCCAACACTAGAAATAAGAAGTCTTGTGTAAATCGCCAGATTTCAATTTTCCCCCATGTCATTAACATGGGAAAAACTTTTCAATTTGTTTTTCTAAATTTTCTCCATCTCTTGAGATTTCACTATTTTTAGCTCAAATCTTCCTATTTCTTACTAGATCCAAGTAATAAGTACATTCCAACAAGTTATTGAGGCTTTTGTGGAGATTCAAGATATTTCTTCACGACTTGAAGATAAATTCCATATGTTCTATTTTTTTTCTCTTAATTCTTGTGCAAACACTATGAATTTATTATACGTTGTCAAATGACACCCGATTTACAGATGAGTTTCATTAGTTTTTAAAAAAATAATATTAATATTTATTTAATTTTTTTAATCAAAAAATAATTAAAATACATCTAATAATACTTAAATATCATATAAGAGTCTGATATACTGCCTTATGTAGTATATTATAAAACAAACAATTTTGACATTGTATGTTAGTAAATATTAACAATGAAAATGTTTAATGACTTTGAGAAATAAAAAATAAAAAAATAATTGAATAAACTGAAATAAATATTTTTTGTTAGTAAATATTAACTATGAACTGTTTAATGATTCTGAGAAATTAAAAAAATTATAAATATATATTAAAACTTTAAATAAATTGAAATAAATATCATATGTTAGTAAATATTAATTATGAAATTATTTAATTATTTATTTTTTATTTAATTTATGATTGACTAAATTAGTATTGTATGAATCTTATTTGCTTATTTTCATGTACTTTTAGTTTTGAGATGTACAAATGAATGAGGTTATAGATTAAGTAGATCATATTACAACAAATTTTACACAGCTTGTACACCCATAAGGAGTAGGTGAACCCCCCTCAAGCAATGTTCTTTCATATGTTTTTTTTTTTTTTTTTTGCATATTTTGATAATTATGAATGATCTAGAAACTAATTAGAGTTGTTTAAAACTTGAGAGAAAAGCATAAAAAACCCCCATCATTTCCCTTAGATTTTCCTTCTTCTTTTTCTAATGTTGACAACATGTTGATAGGTCAACCTAGCGACATGACAAGCGACATCAACATGAAAAACTTTGAGTGAGAGAGAGAGTCATTACTTTGGAAGACTTAACTATGTGTGGGAGAGTGAGATAGACGATTGTGAGAGAGAAATCACAAAAGCATTTAACACGCAAGAGAAAAAACTTTGGGGAAAAGTAGAGGATGTCATGTGTCCAAGATATTGCTTTAATATATTATATAAAATTTTAGTCATCTTATATAATATACTAAAGCAATACCCTGGACATGTGGCATCCTCTACTTTTTTTCAAAGTTTTCATGTTTTTTTCTCAAATGCAAGGAGCACATCCATAGTTTAGGCATAATCAACGTGCAGAAGTAATTTTCAAAAGGAATTTTGCGCTAACTCACTTGACTTTAAATGAAACTGCTCAGTAATGGGTAACTTTGGAATTCAAGAACCATAAATCACTGCCACATGTAACTTGCATGACATGTATATCCAAAGCAATGTAACAATTCTTATCTCGTCATTCCTAAGGAGACAAACTCCCCAATTAGTAAAAGAAAAAATTACTTCATATGCTTGATTTTAAAGCTTTAAACTTCCCACTACTTCAAAGTTTACTAATTACCTTGAATTGATTCGTTGTGAACAGTTGTTAAAGATGTTAAATAATTTTATTTACAAGACTAAAAGATCCCATTAAAAAAGCTTTTGAGTAACCATGACCAAGTGACCCACAAAAGTTTGAATAATTAATTTATGAAAAAAAAGTTTAATTTCACAACTCTGTTACTCGAACAATCGAACTGCAGTAGTTCTATTTGATCTTCACATGTCTTAACCACCATCTTCTTCATCTTTTGTATTCTTACCAACATTTTCTTGGTGGATGTCTTGTTCTTTTCGTCAAAAATCATATTCCTCATTTCCAACATCGATGTTGTCATGAGATTCAAATTTCAGCGACCCCATTTTGGATATCTCAAGCTGCTGCTCACGAACGAACCTGAGTGAATGATTTTGGTGCATTTCCATGATCCATTATGGTCCCAACAACAATGGCATCTAACAGTTTCAAATTATCTTTTAGCTGTTGAACCTCAGAACGCTTACAAAAGCAAGATGAAGAACAGGATCCTTTGATTCAGTTGATGGAAGTAAGGGGCGCAGCTTTGAATACCGAGGTCGTTTCTTTGTAATATCTTTGGTCTTCCTAGGGATGTAAACGAGCTGGCAAGGCACGCCCCGCAGCATGTTTAGCGCGGGCCCGTTGTGCTTTCGAGCTGGCACGGCCCGCGCTGGACCGCGTCGTGCCCAATTTGTCAAATCCCAGGCCCGGCACGACACGAGGCCCATGGCACGGACTAGCGCGTGCTGGGCCGTGCTGTGTTGCAGGTCGTGCTAGGCGGGCGTTCCGGGCCGTCCGTTGGCCCAAAACGTTCAAAAATTAAGAAGAAAACATTAATAAATTATAAAAATATGTTAAAACTTAAAAAAAAATACAAATTTAAAATTATAAAATCTATAAATTT
>JAUPMG010035706.1:0-14477 GCA_031762675.1 Pachysandra terminalis | reverse complement strand
GGATGATCGTGGTTCATTCTATTAGTTCTTATTTCAGTTCTCTTATGTATTTATGTTCAAACATTGTTATTGTTTCGGGTTCTAATAGGGCTCTTCTGAAGCCATTATTTTCTTTAGATGTTATTCAGATTTTTTTTATGTAATTTTGCTTCCGGTACTCTGTGAGATGAATAAATTCAGCATTTTATTTCATCCTTTCTTGGTTATTACGATGTTGTTCCACTGTCCAGAAATGGATCCCGAAGGTTACTCCTTGTGATCTGTGCCATCCCATCTAGGGATTCGGGTTATAGAATCTGGGGCGTGACACAAAGTAAGTAAATCAAAACCATAATTTGAACTCCACAAATAAAGTCATTACATAAACTCCCGAGAGGAGCACGAAAAATCCAAAAGGAACAATAAGATGAAATCTAGGAATAGCAAATTAGCATAGCAACTATGCATATTGATTAAGACTACAAATGAGGATCTGCAATGGAAACTATCCACGCACCCATAGACGCGGATAATCCGGTTGTGAACCCTTCATAAGTTTCCTATCAGATTCTCACACAAACTACACAATCAAATTTACATAACAGTTAATGGATCACAATCCAAAAAGTCAATTCCAAGGTGGGATGATGATCACAACTAATCAAAAAGCACCAAGTTGACTCCCCACAGGTAAGCTAGATGCTTTCAGGTCAGATTTGTCTCCGGAAACCAATTTCCAATCCATGGCATAAGCCCCACATCATCCACCAAAGAATCATACTAAAATCCAAAGCCTGTACCCCTGGGCATGCCTCATCAGCAGCGTCACCGGTGGACCGGTACCCATCGGTGGGGTTTGTATGACATGAAATAGGGCTCTGTTGGTAGGCTCATCGGTAGACCGGTGCCTACCGAAGGGCTGTAACCATCAGTGCGTCGGTGGGGTCGCCGGTGCTCACCGAAGGTCATATTTAGCCTGAAAAACACACCCTATCGTTAGGCTCTCCGGTGGACCGGTGCCTACCAACCAAGTCACGATCTGGGGAATTTTGGGTTACGAAAATCTAACTTTTGATCTCCAAATCCGATCTTCTCCATTCCAAACATTCATAATCAATCAAACTCAACATAATAGGATTCAAACACGTAAAAATACCATTTTATCATACATTAAAACACATCTTATAGATTAGGAACATCAAACACATTTTATAGATTCAGATTATCAAACCTTAGGGACATTAAACACATTGAAATCAGAAATCAATAAGAGGATCATACTAGAGAATCATTTACCTGAGATCTTCTAGAAATACGAGTTCTCTTTTGGCTTCAACACCTTGTTCTTCTTCTTCTTCTTCTCACTCGGTTGCAAATGAATACAAACCAAACTCAAATCTCAACGAATCTCTCTTCTTTTCTCTCTTTCTTTTCTTACTCTCTCTTCTCAAACTCTCCTAACATATGGAATTAATAAGGGAGGATGTGGGAGAGAGAATAGTAACCTCCCCCCCCCTCCCCCCCCAATTTAGCTCCTATTCGAGACCTATTAAGCCACGATCCCCCACAATACGTTATGCGCACAATATTGAATTTAAAAATCTGGAATTTCTCTAAGTAACCCCATAGTTTACCAAATAACACTAATAACCCAATTCTGAAGATAAGTTAATAATTCTCCTCTAATTCTCTATTATCAATAAACCATAGGATTTAATAAATAAGGAAATATATAAAATAATTCTATAAAAGCTTAAAACAAAGTGGGATGTCCTTTTAGTGGATTTAGGTCCTTACATTTTGCTTGCATATTATACACATGTTCAGAAGTTTTGTTTGAATTATAATGATGTTATTATCATGTTGTGATCACATATGTGTTTTGATGCAATTAAGGAATTAATTAGCGTAAAGGACCATTGATTTTGTGAATACTTCATATCTGATTTGAATAGGACTTATTAAACTTAATTGTAGTGATTATGATAATTTCATCATGCCTATTTGTGTATTTAATTATACACTAAACTATGTGCATTTATACCATCTAGGATCATGAGAATGTGCTCATGTTTGTGTTGTTTTGAGTATATGTATTTGTGAATTATTGTGTGTGCGCTGCATTAATAAAGGATCTGAAATAATGAGTTGCATATTGACTACCCAGCTGTGATAGCTTCCCTAATATCCTATTATTAGAGTACTTTGTACCAAACCAATAAAGGATGCTATCATGACTCATGATATGGCTTTGGCCAAAGCTTGTCCTTTTGTGATTAAGCCACCTAAGGTGAGGGAGTACCCCAAGAGACTTGTGGTAAGATGATAGAGGAGGGGGTGCACTCTCAATGTTCTGAATCATAAGAGTCACTTCTGTTAGTGTTCGGATAATGTATGGCTCACTGAGGATAGTTCACATTAGTGAAACTTTGGATATGTTCCCGTGATCGAAAATATGGTGAGGGAATTGTACCCTCTAGGTCGAAGTCCCTTAGAACTATGATGCACACACTGAATAATCCATTATCACATTGACATGTTTTGGGGAATGAATTCACATTGGTGGGACATTCTTGGATATGAGATTAGATCTAGTGTGGGACATACACTATTCGAATGCCAAACAGCATGCATATGCATTGCATGTGATTGTTGATATTATTGGTGTTATTTTGTGTATGATGCACTTGATATAATTAATCATATAGATTTAGGCATTATATACTTATGAAATATGACCATTGATATCTTTAGGATACAAACCAAGTGAGATTTGGTGAGAGAATAGTTATTGATTGGTTGCTGTCTACATATCATTATCATCATTCATATATTTCCAGATTTATCATCTTTCACATATTTTCCAGATCATATCATTATCACTATTCTTATATTTATTTTCTCCCATATGAGTAAATACCTTGTTTTGAATGTCTACTCATTCGAGCTTTCAGCTTATGTATGCTTTATGACACATTTTTCAGGTTAAAGGATGGTTGCTATTAAAGGAAGAGCTGCGGGAATAAAAGGGAACTTAAAGATAAAAGTTAGATTATAGGGATTTTGTATCTAGATTGTAGTTTACTTTTAGTTTAGTTATTCAGAATAGATTGTAACTTTTATTTAAATATTTATTAGAATTATTATATTATCACTTCCGCTTATGTTTCTATATTGCTTTCAACTCCCATTGTGTTGGGGTGAGAGTTATATACTAAACCTTTTGGGTATCCCAAAGATCTCTTTAGGTTTGGGATGTGACAAAAGTGGTATCAGAGCTTAAGTTCTAATAAAATTTCAAGAACTAGGATTAAAATAAGAAAATTATTAAGATAAAAGAATTATAAAAGGGTAAAGGAAATTTAGATATATGTAGGATGTGAGATTGTGAGGTATGATGATTGCTGTTGTGTGAATCAGATTCCTTGAAAAATAGATAGGAATTAGATATACATAAATAAATACAAAAACTAAATAATTAAATATACGAATATATGTAAATCATTTTAATAATAATTATATTATATAAATCATATATAATTACACCAAGAAATTTAATTGGATCAGGTTCTGGAGAATTTATTTTGGATTATGACCCGAGCTAGACCCAAATCCGGGAAGAAACTAATCACCAAATAAATTATTAAACATTGATTGTAGTGAATGTTTGTGATATAAATGCTTAATAATATATAAATTAAATTATCCAATTTTTAAAACTTAAAAATAATGAATTTCCTATTTTGGCTGACCATTGGCTGCTTATTTCGACTAGCCGATAGTTTGCCGAACTGGCACATTGACCTAGCCGAACACATATAAACAGAAACTTTTAGAGAGTTAGTTCATTTCTTCAAAACCCAATTTTCATAGAACCCTAGAGAGTACTTCCAAGCATTTTCTAAATTAGAGCCTCAATCTTCACTTTCATCAAATCTAACTTTCGTAAGATCTTTCCATCTTCATTCGTAGATTTCAAAGTTAACCTAGAATCTTTCTTAGATTTCTCCTACTCTTAAAACTCTAGAGCCATGCCTAAAGGAAAGGGAAAACGAATCCAAAATCCCTCTAAGAAGACTCAAAACCCTCCTAAGAAAACCAAGACTTCTGAAGCCTCTACTTTTATAGGAGACCTCCTCCACCATCACCATCCCCTGACCTGTATGAAGAAGAGGAAGAACTAGAAGAACACACCAAGGATCCCAACCAACTTAGTTTCTATTACAATAGGGATATCCTTCCATAAATACAGACAATAGTGACTCATGTTGCAAACTATAGAGTCTTTGAGACCTTGCAAGCCATAGGATGAGAATCTATACTGACCTGGGGTAGAGAGACGCATTTTTTTGGTACCCATGAAATGTATAGCAGTATTAGTGACACCAACTTGGATTCCATGACCATTACCTTCAACTTCAATGAGGAGATTAGAATCCCAAACCTCCAATTGCTAGTAAGAATTCTCAATGTACCCATGAACAATTCCTACAGTATTATCCCAGATCTTGATTCATCAGACAGACCCAATCTAACCGGAACTCTTTGTGGGAAAGATGTGAGATGGAAGAAAAACAACTCCCTTGTCTCTTCTAACCTCCTACTTCTCGACAATATCCTACATTTAATCTTCATAAGGAATGTCTATCCCAGGAGTGGGAACAAGACTAAGCTTTCTTCTTACATGACCCAAGTGATGTACCTTGTGGCTATTGACCAACCTCTCTGCCATCCTACAAGGGGTGAGATGCTTTTTCCTTGTCTCATGTGCGCAGTTGCCAAACACTGGGGACTTGTTCTACCTTACAAGGGATACAAAGTCATTGTAAAACCTTTCCGTGCCACAAACCTTAGGCTTATGGGAAAACCTACTGGATCAGCCTACATCCCAGAGCAACACCAACCTCGACAGTATTTTCAGCAAGAAGAAGAAGAGCAAGAGAAGTTCGACCTACCTCCTGCACCATCTGACTCACGGGATTATAGAGCATCATCTCCCACAGTAACCAAGACTGACCTAGATCTTCCTCCCAAGCCACACTACACAAGGAGGAAAATGAGTGTGGATGCCAGGTTAGCAGTTCTCGAGAGAGCCAGCCTTCAATCCAGATTGGGTATTACAACAGAGCTTGAGAGAATAGAGAAGAGTTGAGAGAGAATAGAGAAAATATTAGAAGGAGCAGAGAAGAGCTCAAGAGGAACAGGAAGGAAATGTCTAAACTCAAGAAGAGTGTGGACAAAACCTTCAAATATCTCCAGGATCTTTTGGTTGTGGTAGAGCGTCAGATGTGATACATCCAGTACCCCTACCACTAGTACATCTACCATCACCACCTCCTTCTCCTTCTCATGAGGATGATGTTACCCATGATTCTTAGATACCATAAGAGTTCTGTTTCTTTTCTTTTCCTTTCTTTTGTTGTAGCCATCTAGAATGGCAGGAACTAGTTATCTTTCCTCTTTCTATTGTAATAGGTAGTTGTTTCAGTTCCCTTATCAGTTTGAGGTAATAGCTAGTTGCTTAAGTAACCTTAGTTATCCTTATATTGTGTTGATGTATCACCTTGATGTAATCCTTGTCTTTAATTGTATAAATGAAAAATCATTGTTTACTCATCTTATCTTTCTTACACAATTAATTTAACAATTTTAACTAACCGTTAACATGACATAAGAACTAATTCAACTAGATCACTTAGATTAATTTCGACGACGGGATTCTTTTAGGGAGGATAGATTGTAAGAACCTGAAAAACTATACAAGAAAAAAACTTTAAATAAGAAGGGTAAAATAGTAATTTAGTAAATCCTTAATTAAAACTTACTTAAAATATGCTAAATAAAATATGTAAATTAAGTGTTAGTAACAACAACTAGGGCTAAATTAAATCAATTGGGATTAATCTAGGCAAACAAGGCTTAATAACTTAAGTTAGGCTTAATTAAACTAGACATGGCCTTAATAACGAATCTAATGGGCTTAAGTAGTTCCTTAAGGCCCAAGACAATTAAAGATCAAACTATTGACATACAATTTCGTGGCTAATAAATAGGTAATAAATAAACACAAGTTATAGTCAAACTAGGAGTCTAGATAACTTCCAAACCTAAGTTAACAATCCTAACATAACTAGAACACTTAAATCATTATAAAAATAAGTAAAAGAAGTCAATTAGAGGATCAGAAACAAAGAAATTTCGTGGAGAACCCTAGCTGAAACTAGAAGAGGATCAACAACCCAGAAAATTGAAGGATAAATCTCAAAAAAAGAATCCTACAACAATCTATGTGAGTTTTCCTTCATTGTCTTGTGTATTTACTTCTAGCCTAATGTTGTAAACATGATGGAATCCTTGTTCTTAATTTTAAGCCCTTCTTCATGTTCTTATAATTAAAACCCAAAAAAGAAATATCCAATAAAGATAGAGTAATTATAATCATCTGTTTAGGAAACCAAGAGAAGAACTAAAACTAGACAGATTCCAAGATCTGATTTTATTGATTAAATAACCATAGGTAAATATTTTATAAATACTACTTTATATTTTTTTTTTTAAGATTCGTCTATTTGTTAGGAACCCAAACCCAACAAAACAAGTTGGAGGTGATTCTGATAAGTATTTAGAAAGTTATGCCCAAAACACTGAACCTGTGTCACACTAAAAAACCCAGAACTCTGTCGGTTGCCTCATTGGCTAACCGACAGTCAACCGAAATCACAGAGACTTGGCCTACTCTTTGGCCAAGCAACCGACGTCCATCGGCTGACCGATGGACCCATACTTATTTTTGTATATTTGAAGTAATTAGACCTCCCCTAGACCCATGTAGAATTATTTTTGAAAATTGACACACTTCACAGATTTCGGTTGACCGACGACCAACCGAAATCCCACACCTTGACCTTTTTGGTATTTTAGAGTTTGGACACCTATACAATGTTAGTTATAGATGATCTATCATGTTTCCAAATACCAGGAATGCTTATATCAAAATATGACCCCTTAGACCAAAGATTTCACCTTTTAGAACTTCCAGCAATATGAGATTTTAAGATACATAAAGAAATAACTCCACAACACTTCCTCTAGTTTTGTTCGCATATTATACACATGCTCCGATGTGTTGTTTTAATATAATGCTATTATTATCATATTGTGATCACATACGTGTTTTGATGACATTAATGGATTCATTAGCATAAAAGACCATTGATTTTGTGAATACTTCATATTTGATTTTAATAAGACTTATTAAACGTAATTATAATGATTTGGATACTTTCATCAAGCCTACTTGTGTATTGAACTATATACTAAACTATGTGCATTTATACCATCTAGGATCATGAAAATGTGCTCATGTTTGTGGTGTTTTGAATATATGTTTTTGTGAATCATTATGTGTGCATTGCATTAATAAAGGATCTAAAATACTGAGTTGCATATGGATTAGCCAGTTGTGATAGCTTCTCTGATATCCTATTGTTGGAGTACTTTGAACCTGACCAATAAAGGATACTATCATGACTCATGATATGGCTTTGCCGAATGCTTGTTCTTTGTGATTAAGCCACCTAAGGTGAGGGAGTACCCCATGAGACTTGGGGTAAGATGATAGGTGAGGGAGTACACTCTTAATATTTTGAATCACAAGAGTCACTTCTATCAGTATTCAGATACTGTATGGCTCACTGAGGATAGTTCACATTAGTGAAACCTTGAATATGTTCCCGTCATCGAAAATAAGGTGAAAGGATTGCGCCCTCTAGGTTGAAGTCCCTTAGAACTATGATGCACGCATAGAATAATCCATTATCACATTGCCATGTTTTGGGAAATGAATTCACATTGATATGACATTCTTAGATATGAAATTAGATCTAGTGTGGAACATATATTATTTGAATATCAAACAGCATGCATATGCATTACATGTGGTTGTTGATATTATTATTGTTATCTTGTATATGATGCACTTTTGATATAATTAATTATATAGATTTAGGTATTATAGACTTATGAAATTTGACCATTGATATCATTGGGATACAAACTAAGTGAGATTTGGTAAGAGAATAGTCAATGATTGGTTGTTGTCCACATATGATTATCATCATTCATATATTTCCAGATTTATCATCATTCACATATTTTTCAGATTATATCATTACCACTATATATATATATATATAAGCATTGGGATATGACTAAATACCTTATTTTGAAAGTCTACTCATCCGAGCTTTTACCTTATGTATGTTTTATAACATATTTTTCAGGTTAAATGATGGTTGCTATTAAAGGGAGAGCTGTGGGAATAAAAATGGAACTTAAAGATAGAAGTTAGATTATAGGGATTTTGTATTTATATTGTAGTTTATTTTCAGTTTAATTAATCAGAATAGTTTGTAACTTTTATTTAAATATTTATTAGAATTATTATATTATCACTTCCGCTTATGTTCCTATATTGCTTTCCAGTTATATTGTGTTGGGGTGAGAGTTACATATTAAACCTTTTGGATATACCGAGGATCTCTTTAGGTTTAGGATGTGACAGATTTGCCACTGGTAGGTTAAGTCCAATGGATTTCATTTGACTTGAGGGTGGACTGTAACTACATAAATATCATATTCATGCATATGTTCTTTGAATATGGTCTGAAAGCAGCTCAATGTCCATGACATAGGAATTAAGGCACCATTGTTTTTTATTCTTTGAATACGTGAATTGATGTTAATTTATTCTTAATACAAAGTATAAAGATATAAGGATACTATTTTTTCATGATTTAAGATATAATAATTTTGATCATGATTGACGGGAACCATTTGATGTAAACCCTATTAACTCTCAAACTGTGTAATTACACAGAAACTTCTCTCGTCCTACTTATAAATAGACTAAGACCAACTTGAGAAAGTATCTTTATTCTTCTCTGCATTGATTTAATAAACACTTGTAGAAGACGATTAGAATTTAGATAATCTTCCTTAATTTGCCACTTCAATGGGCATACAAGTATGTACTACAACGTCATACCATATCATGAACTGTTGATCAGTAAATATGGTAATTTCTATTAAGTGAACAACAAAGTAACCAACTTCAGGTACCCTGATGAATGCACAAAGATTTTAGCATTGATTCAGGCTTGGACCAACCAGAACTCTGCTAGCCATTTGGTTGAGCTTGGACTGGTAGGTGCCGGGTATTCTAACAGGATTGGCTAACTTATTTAAATAAAATTTGGTTTCACGCCTTTCAAAAAATAAAATAAAATAATAAACAAATACTGGAAAATATAAATTAAATCAGAAAAACCTACCCTGTTCAAATTAGACAGTCAAGATCAGGACAAGGGATGGTCTGACTCTGGTCATTCTATAATGGATTGCTATGGGACTTTGAATTTGGAATGTATAGACTTCTAGGCTAAAGTATATACCTGAGGAGCTCTCTCTATCTATCTATAAATACCATCCATTCTCTTCATCATCTTCACAGATCAATAGCTCTAAATCAAGCTAACTCAGATCTCTTTGATTATACTTTGTTTTCTTGCTGCTCTAATTAAGGCAATTAGCATGGGTGTGACCAGTTATACCAACGAGATCACAACCGCCGCCCCTCCTGCTAAGATGTTCAAGGCTTTGTTCATCGACTCACACAGCCTCCTCCCAAAACTTATGCCGGAGGCCATCAAGAGCATTGAAATTGTTGAAGGACAAGGAGATGTTGGATCCATTGAGCAGACTAACTTCCCTGAAGGTCAGTCAGTAGTAAATTTTAATTTTCGACTCAATTAATTAGTGTTATATATTCCAGTAGCTAACAAAGTAATTTGCAGGTTTCCCATATAAATACTTGAAGAACAGAATTGACACATTTGATAAAGAAAAGCTTGTGTACAAGTACACACTGATTGAAGGTGATATGTTGGAAGACCCACTGGAATCCATTGTTAATGAGATCAAGATTGAGGGTTCTGGCAATGGAGGAAGCCTCATAAAGATGAAGTCAGAGTACCATACCAAGGGTGATATTCTCATCCCAGAAGAGGCTATCAAAGAAGGCATGGAACATGGATTGGGGCTTTACAAGGCTGTGGATGCCTATCTTTTGGCTAATCCTAACTTCTAGTCTAGGTTAATGTGTCTTTCTTAAGTGTCCAATTGCCTTTTCCCAATCTTTGGATCTCAAGGATGCTAATAATGGGGCAAATGTAGTTCTTGTTTTCTTTGTTTTTGGAAAACAAGAAATGAAATAAAATTCAATGAATAAGTAATATTTGAGGTGCTTATCGTCTGCTGCATTTTCCTGCACCATTTCCTACAGCAGCAAAACCACACTTTTTTTTTTTTGCAATCACAGGAGGCATTCTTTCCCAAAACCAAGTAAGCTCTATAATCCAAAATTTTGCTGACCTTCTCAATGGTGGAGATGTATCAAAATCATTTAATCAAATATCATGACATTCTAAGGTGAAAATCTAAAAACTAAGGCTCTGTTTGTTTCACATGAAAATAGAAAGAAAAAAATATTTTCCAAAAATTCCATATGTTTGTTTCAATGGAAAATTGAAAAATTCAAAAAAAAAATTTTGATTAAAAGGAAAAAAGACGGAAAACAACTTCTGGGATTTTTTTGGTGGAAGGTTTTTTCCGTTTAACAACGACTCTTTTATTTTGCAAAAATTTAAGCTCTCTCTCTCAACAACCCTCCCTTACATGCCTACGACTCTCCATCTTCACCAACTTTGGATTTCAATTGCATTCTTCAAACAGTAACAAAACTAGAAAAAGAAAAAAAAAAAAATTTAAATCTGTAAAATAATTTTCGATAATTTATTTTCTTTATTTTCTGGGTTTTCCGACGAAACAAATAGAGCCTAGGAAAACCTAATTTTCCTGAACTCCCACCTTACATTTTAGATGTATCATCTTGATTAGTTTATATGACGTTATGGATAATCATATTGAATTATTTCGTTGATGTACTTGTTGGAAAAAAAAATATTACAAAAATTTTTTGTTCTTGAAATATAAGTTTTGAAAAACCAGAATAACTAAAGAAAATACTAAACAATGTTTACATGTGTCATTGAAAAATACCATTTATATAGGAGACCCAGTTGTATGGTAAACACTCGTGACAAAGAAACATGATGAGAGACACAATTCACACGTAGAAGCTTGTTTAGAGAATCGGGTCTAAATGGGTATATCCGTCAAATTTCGGGTCTCTTGGATTTGTTAAATAATTTACTAATTATTCTTTAAAGATAAGATATTTTAAACTAAATAAAAATTTAATTTATATTTAAATAATTTATTATTTTAATTTTAAAAATCAATTATAATATTAATTAATTAATCGAATCAAAACTAATACACATAGGAGTATTCAACAGTTTTGGTATGTGATGCATACAAGTAAGTTTCTAAACAGACAAATATACATAGGAACTATGAGAGAGATGAAAGATATCAATGAAGATCCATAGGGGTTTGCTTCAATTCGGTTTCTTAGACTGATCCTTGAATTGTGGCTGATTAAGGTTTTGCTTCAAATCAATTTCCTTAGACTACTCTTAGCATTTTGCCTGATTATTAGGCCCATTGCTCCCCCTCAAGCTAAGGCATCTAGAATGAATGTCAAGCTTGGTTTTATGAGTTCGTTGTGATGCCATTTGCTTTGACGAATGCACCGACAACATTTATGGACATGATGCATAGAATGTTCAGACCTTATTTGGATTAGTTTGTCGTTATTTTCGTGGATGATATTCTGATGTATTCCAAGTTGAGGGATGAGCATTTGACGATTGCATTGCATACACTTCAGGAGCATCATTTGTACACAAAGTTTAGGAAGTGTTACTTTTGGAAGGAATAAGTTAGATTCTTAAGGCATGTGGTTTCCTAGAATGGTATTTCAGTGGATCCAGCGAAGGAGATGGATGGAGTTAGTGCATGACTATGTGTCTACACTTAAGAATCATCCGAGCAAGGCGAATGTGGTTGCGGATGCCTTGAGTCGTAAGCCTCGTGGTACATTTTCTTATTTGATGAGGCAGGAGTGAAGCTTGGTTGAGACGTTCAGAGATTTGGATGTGTGGTTGGACAAAAGGAAGAGTAGTGTTGTACTCTTCAGTCTTGTGGCTTGACCTTCTTTATTGGACCGGATTACAGACAAGTAGGGATTGGACTAGAGACTTCAATTGTTGGTAGCAGATGATGTGAAGCCAGATTGGTCAGTGCATTCAGAAGATGTGATCAGATTCAGAGGTCAACTTTGCATTCCAGATGATGCACCTATCAAGAGAGAGATTTTAGATGAGTCTCACAAGTCACGGTATTCTATTCATTCTAGAGGTACCAAGATGTATCGTGACTTGCACAGATTGTATTGGTGGTCAGGCATGAAGAGAGATATAACACATTTCGTGGCTCGATGTCTTATGTGTCAGCAGGTCAAGGCGGAGCACATGAGGAATGTTGGTTTGCTTCAACCTTTTGACTGCAGAGTGAAAGTGGGAACACACGACTATGGATTTCGTTGTTGAATTGCCCAAGTCCAATGGTGGTCATGACTCGATTTGGGTAATTGTGGATCGGGTGACTCAGTCGGCTCACTTTTTACCAACGAGAGTTAAACTCCATATTAGGTTGTAAAGTAGTTTATGAGGTGCATATCTTCTTTATATGATTCTTGTAATGTTATGTATGGTTTTTCTATGTTCTAGCCTATGAGTATATATATATGGGTGTATATATGCATGTGTATGTTAATATTAATGATAGTTGTTGAATGAAAGAAGGATGAGTAGAAAGTAGATAGTAATTGCATGATAGAAGGGTTGGGTATAAACGATGTGTAAAAACCAATATAGAGTCGAAAGGGGTGAAAAACTGGGAATTTTGGGAAAGTTCGAGGTTCGGCTCTGTTGGGGATCGACTTACGGGTGGACCAAAAGTTTCGGTTCCCTCGGGGGACGACTGAGCAGAGCACCAAAGCTTAAAAATTTGTGGGTGGAAGTCTCTAGAAAAGAGATCGATGCCGCGGGCCGACCGAGAAGGGGACCGAGGGTGTCGGTCCTCTCGGGGGCCGGCCAAACATGGGGACCGAAGCCCAATATGGTTGAAATTTGTTGGGGAGTTTAGTTTGACCCTTGTGAGATTGTGTGTAGTGTTTGATTTTTTTTAAAATGCCTGTGTAATGATTTTTGCAACCAAGTGGGGTGAATGCCATGATTTACTGCCTTCTGTGAAATAGATTGAGTTCTATGACTTAGAAGGAAATATATGTTACTGTTCTGACGTGCAACATGTGTAAATGATGCAATTGAGTGGTTATGTGTGTGTGTTTCATTAGATATGCATGAGGAATAAATATGAAATTGGTTAAGGGAATTAAGCCATGTATGACCAATCGATACATTTGATATGCATAAGAATGATGGAGTGTGTGTGAGGAATGTGTATTGATACTATTATTATTGCTTATAAATGAATATGTGTGGTAATGCTAGAATGTAATACTAGTGACATCTCTTACAAATTATATGTGTGTATGGGCGCATGGATAGCTTTTGTAAGGGGATATCACTAGAATTCTTTTACATACTCCTTGTGTTGTAATGGATAATCGCCTAACAAGGCTTCCCTGGGTTTGAATCTCTAAATGACAGAAATTGGGAGAGAAAATAACTACGGGAATTGAGCCCCGTAGGTTGAAAATCCTATAAAACCATGATGTACGCGTGGGAGGTGAGGGTACGTGATGTGATGAGAGTGAGTGAGGAATACCAAGTAATAATTACTTGGAACCGGCTGATCACTGAATTTGCATTTATAATTTGTGTGTTGCATTGCTTGTGTTTAATCATCATTTTTGCATAGCATCCATTCATTTTCTTTTTTATTATTTCTGAATTTTTAATGATATTCATCTCTTGTATTTGTTGTTCTAAATATCATGTTGTTAATGTCATAGGTATCCCCTCGACATTCCTATTGTTGGTCAATTGTGACTATGTCCTTGAGTTTATGTAACTGTCCACATTGAAGATTAAGACTTGCAGAATCAAGGAAGACCAAAGCTTCATCATGCATCTATCTGAAGAGGTCCCCTATTCAAAGGTATATTACACACATGCACTAGACAGTCCCTAGGAACACAACATTCGTTTATAATATCATGTTGTTTCAAGGGATGGTGAGCCCTTTACCAATTTAGGGGCAGACCACAGTCCTTGGTCATCTAGACTCTGTCTGGACAACCAAAGATTTCCCATGAATGGTCAATACCATTCATGGAGGAGCTATGCCTTTGAAAGACATATTAGGCAAATCCCCGACTCCGTGCCGATCACATTGCAGACCAACACTTGGTCTATGTGATCTGCACAGTGCCCTGTCACGCCCCGGATCCCGGTGACTCAGATCCCAAGGTGGGATGGCACGGATCACGAGGTATGACCTTCGGGATC
>JAUPMG010035676.1:0-14478 GCA_031762675.1 Pachysandra terminalis | reverse complement strand
AAAGTCCCGCATACTTCTAACCACACCAGTACCTCTACTCCTTTCTCCCACGTTCCTAACCACGTTAAAATCACCAATCAGACACCAAGGACCATCCCAAAGCTCTCTGATTCTTCTAATTCTCCTACAATTTGGGCCATACACTCTTGTTAGGATCCACTCAAACCAGTCCACCAGATCTGTAAACTTTACAGACAACGAAAAACTGTCCGCTCTAAAGACCTCCCCAGGGACATGCTCAATATCCCAAATAATCAAGATACCCCCCGAAGCCCCCGCAGCGGGAAGCACCTCCCAAGCCAAGCTGCTACCTTTCCAAATTTTCCTAATCAAGCTAGCACTAACCCTTTCCTTCTTGGTCTCCTGAAGGATGACAATAAAAGGCTTCACTCTACTACACAAATCTCTCACCGCTTGTCGCTTATGGGCCCTGCCAAGCCCCCTAATGTTCCAACTAACAATCCTCATCAAGTACTACTGGGTTTACGCTCCCTCACTCTCCTCCTAAAATATTGTAAACATTGTGTAGTATTCCTGGCACGCAACGAGCAGCCAAGAGAAAGACCAAACCTCAACTTCTTAAATTTTCTGACTACCGATGACAAGGGAATGGGATTCCCATCCCTATCAAACACGGACATACAGAACAATCTAGCAATGTCCTCCATTCCAATCCACTCATCCATATCAACAAACTCTGACTCGACCCTACCCTTCTCACTCCAGCCAACCCCCGACCAGCCCTTACTATGATCTCTTAAAACAGAATGATCGCAGGCCGCACCACCCTCATTAGGATTAATAACTGAAGGACACTCAGTAATTCTGAAAGCCGTGTTGGGAAGTTGTTCACAATAAATTCCTAGCTCATCCCCGTTAGCCAAAACCAAATTATCGCCTAGCTGAACAACACCCGCACCTGAAAACAAAGAGTTTACCACAAAAAAGGATTTAAAGAAAACAAACCACGACTATCACTTACCGGAGTGGTAGGGAAAGAAGGGATTGGATAACACAACTTCATAACGAGGGAATTCCATAAGAAAAACTGTTGATCTTCCTCTCCAAAAATTGACCGACTATGCTCCAATAGCCCCAGTCTGCACCGACCATGTACCAGATAGGCTAAAGAGGTAGAGAAGCACCTCAGCCAAACTTTCCCAAAATCGTCCAAGACACTGACTATCACCACCCCTTCTCGTGAATTCTTCTTAAATTTGTCTACACCCTCAACAGCAACTCAGCGCCCTTTTGTAGTAAAAGCTCTCAGTGCAAACCCCATCAGCAGATGACTTAAACGATTGAGGTAAAACATTCCTGACCTGAAAATCCTCCCCAATGACATTCCGTGAAAATAACCCATCCCCACCGTCACCACCGTCAACAGACTCCTGAACTAACCCCACTTTTGAATGAAGAATTTCCAAAAGCAGCTTGCGCACACAAGAAAGCTCCGACAATAAAAAAGGAATCTGCTCAAGAACAGTGGTAGGAATCCCTCCCTCCTTAACCGATGAGACCAGAACCTCCGGCACCGCACCTGATTCCGTCGCCTCCCGCTGCATCACCGAGGGAACCACCACGTCACGCCTCGCCACTGCTGCATCGACCTTAGGAATCTCATCAGAAGATCAAACACATTTAAAGGACGAGTAGAGGAAGAAATAAAAGCATGGGTTGAGCCCAATCCATAAAAGCCCAACTGGGGCAAGCCCACCAAGGCCGAAGAATCTGGAGCAGCACCATCATGGGCCAACCCAGCAGAGGAGGCCTCCACCTCGTCAAAAGACTGAACAGCATGAATATGCGTTGAAACCAACCCATAAGGGTCAGACTGGGGAAGGCCCAGAACGGCCTTAGGAACCAGATCAAGCCCGCCATGGGCCAGCCCAAAAGGTAAACAAGCATCCACAGCAGCTACAGACAGGCCCGCACGCAAATCACTACCCGGGCCCACCAACGAACCATCAACCCCACACGTGTCGTACGAACAAGGATTTACGTTCAAACCACTCAATAGACCTTGTTCTGCATGACTGCTCAAAAGAGAAAACGGCTCGTCAGACGCCATCTCTGACGAGCAGACACCCATAGCCACATCGAGACACTCAACCCTTAATTCGTCATTGGGAGACTCGCTTCCCATTTGAAAAATGAGATGGATCTGAAACCCCATCCGACCCGACAACCCCGCCCACGACATCATCTACATTACCCGAACAACCCACTTCCACGTCGCATACGGGAAAAATGCCGACCATCGGCCTTATAACAATAGAGGTTTATAGGCACAAACTCCAAAAAGGTCTCATACAGGACACCCCCAAAATCAAACATAATCGATCGAGGAATGCGGCGAGCCCTACTCTCCTCGACCATAAGCAAAGGTGCTCCGGCAAAGGTGCTCCGGCAAGGACCCCAAAATCGCACGGAGTATCCACAGCGCGAAGACCCCCGCAAGTAACGCCAATGTTCTTGAATGAATTGACTGCCCAGCAAGTAATTGGGAGCCCAAAAATCGCGACCCATAACCCCTGAGCGCACTCCGGACCAGCTTCACCAGCAACCTCCGCCCGCCATTCATGAAAACTCAAGAACTCAAGCCTAGGCACCGTTTCCAACTCAATCAATTTGTTGGCTACCTCGCTTGAGGCCGTGAAAACAGCAGCCTCAAATGCAGACACAAGGATGAATTTGAATGGCCGCTCTAAATTAAACTCCTTTGAGAGGGCCGAACTCACCGAGAGCCAATTCACGGGTACAGAAGAACGACAAGCCACCGGAGAGCGCCACTCCCCCTGCAATTCCCCATGGCCAACATGCGCACAACGGATAACCGGGATATTACCTTGGACATCAACCCCACCTGCTGTAGTATTGCCGTTAAGAAACTCTTCCACTACCGATGACTTTCTCCCACCGGAAATGTGCGTCTCCTCCACTGTTGTGTTAGCCCCTTGACACCAAGCCTCCCCCAACGATCTCCCACAAACCAATCTGCAGTATTCCCACCCTTTGGAAGATGAGGATTTAGGGATGAACAAAGATTTGTTCTTACCACCAGACCTAATCAGAATTTTAAGGAAGAAGCCCCCAGAGTTCCGGTCAAGATCAGCGATACCCACCCAACGATTCAAACGGCACGATCCTAACCTTGTAGTACGATCACCGGTTTCATCAGCAACTTGCAGCATATACCTAAACCATTTAACTCCTTCTCCTTCAAGAAGAACAGAGCAACTCTTCCCTTTGCATTTTTCAGTGATACGCAGAGACTGATCGACCCCATTCGAAAAACCTTCTACTTCAAAACATTTCCTCTGAATTTGTATGAACTCACGTATCACACTGGGATTCCTTCTCCTGATACTCACTATCTTCTTCACCTGAAGCCAAGCACTTACCCCTTTGCTTTTAAGAACATCTTTGAACGAGTTCCCACCATTACTTGACTGGACTTTACATCGGTTCACTTCATGTCAATGTTTTAAATTTTGATATCGCCAGATTTTTTCTGGCGAAATTTCGTGATATTTTGTTGACCTGGTGGAATATTTTATCAAGTTGGAGAAATATTTAACCAAAATTTTGACAAAACGGTGGAAAAGGGGGATTTCAGCGAATTCCCCCAACAGTTTGTTTCGCTAGGGACCATTTTGGTGAAATTTCTCTAGCATGAGCTTCATATGCAATGGAAGCCATTATTGACACTATGGAGGAGGAGCATAGGGAAGTCCAAAGTCTCAAAACAATGAAGAAAAAAGCATATGCATTAAGATATCGTCACATAAAGTGAAGCTACAATACATGATTTGTGTTGCCAAAAAAATAGATGGAGAAACCCTTTATGATGATGATGATGATGATGATGATTGTCAAATATGCTTATATTAGGAATTAACAAATCAGAAGCCTATAATGGATGTGGTAAGTAATTAGCCACATGTATTATGATCTTATTGTGAATTCTGGAAATTTTATTTTATGCAGTAAGATCCCAGGAGTGTTCTCTAAACAACTAGATCATATGCAGAGCCATTATCCATCCATTGGGTAGATGTGCCCGTGATTTTTACTGTTCACTCAACAGGATACACTTGTACAAGATATAACTGTTCTTTTTCTTTTTTATCTTTCATTTGTTCATGTCAGCGAGGACCTTGCAAAAGCAGAAGTTTAATAGATTTATTAACAACGGAAATAAAGGACTTCAGAACGAATGTTAAGACAAGTCTAATTTTCAACTCTCGCCTACACTGATATTTTTATTTACATCTGTGTATTACATATATAAATCTATACAGACAGAGATGAGAACTTTCATGTTTTATAGAATTCCTCAAGAGCAAAAGCGCAATATGCCTGGCAAGGCTAGACAAGAACCTTGGTGGCCAATGTTGGTAAGCAGGCTAAGTACTCCAGATTAAATTTAAATTGCGGTAGAATGGTACAAAGAGAACAGCTCGGTATATTCTTGCTAAATGCATATATTCATATAAAAGAAATCATGTTATTGTCAAATTGTCAGCAATGGAAATCCTTGGATCCTGAATACCTAGCATGAACACCTAGAAACTATAAATAAATAAAATAAAAAATAAAGAAATCATGAATAAAATTATTTTTATTTTAGGATATATAAGAGATACTTGTTATTGCTGTTTAATCAATGCAGACACTATGCACGAAACTGATGAGATTTGTTGTGCATGATAAGCTGTGTTTCTTCATACTAAGAAACAAGATGTGTTCTTATATAAAAATATTTCATTCTACAACTCCCAGAGAGTTTTGATTTAAGTTTGAATTTGCCCATGTTCTAATAATGCGTTTGTGACCACTGAGGGAAAGGTGCATCCAAGGAAGGAGCTAAAAGCATATTGAGAAAGAACATATTTCATGAACTAAGGCTTGAAAATTTGAACTACTGAAGTTTTCGCATCAATGGAGAAATGTACCATATGTTTAATTATTGGAATCAAATTTCATTTACCTGCATTAGAATGAGAGCAATGGCCTCCCCAGCAGGTGCAAGGTAGCCAAACTGTGTTGGAAACACAGTTGCCAAAATAACAACAATTGCTGTTATGCATGGAAGGCTGCCACCTTGAACACCAAACAATTTCGTGAGATAAGTAGCAGTCTTGCAGATAGCAAAGGACACAGCAATAGCCATTGCAGTCTGTAGCACAGGAAGCTGATTTCCACGCATTGACTCCATATTCGTTTCACCATCTGTCAAAGTTACAAAGTCCATCAGAAGATTCATCTGCTTTTCTTATGTTTAATGCATTCAAGTCCTGGTTAATCAGCTAAATATTGATTGCCCTAATAATTAATGCGTAGTTAGAATAGAAATATATCCAGACATGTGTATGCACTTTAGTTTGCGAACTTGTATGAAACAAAATGAACAAATGAAGTAGAATAAGTCATACATCATTATCTAAACATGAAAATGTAATGAACAAAAGCAGTAGGAAAATCCATACATCGGTATATAAACATTAAATTGTCATACCTGCAGATCCCAAAAGAAGTGTTTCGCACGAAAGAATTTAAGCAGTTAGGAGTACGGCAAAATATTACAAGAAAGAGAAAACAACTTTCATGGTTCAAATTTCAAGAAAAAGAAAACAGTTCTCGTGGGTTGAAACAGCTTAGTACTTTCAGCAATTCATGAGACTTAATTATCTAATGCACTGCAGTAGCTTAATAAGCTGAATTTTTTTAAAGATCAGAAAATGAGCAAAGCAAACATACATCATGCACCTTGACAGATAGTCGCAAGATACAAAGCAATCACTAGTACCAGTGGTTGGAGTTGAAGCCTCGGGGGGGATTTTAGATGCTAATGCAAACAGTGATGTAAAATATATCGCACAAATAACATTGTCTGCAGCTAGCCCTGCAGCCAAAACTGATGGCGTAACGGCAAGAGCCTCTGAAATGGCAACATAATTGACAGCTACAACAAATTGGCAACAAAAATGATATCAGCAATGATACAGAACATTAGAAAAGAAATGCAACTAGCAAACAGATGTCCTTAATATATAAATACAAAAATGAGACTTAGCAATGTTGAAGAAGTCAATTCTAGTTAGCTAATTTAGTCCAGCTCAAAGACTGTAAATATCTAATCAAAGAGATATTACACATAACAATCAATTTATAAATCGATACAGCCCACTTAGCAATATGTGTCGAGCAATTGAACCTGTGATGCAGGGACGGACCATGGGGCCAACCTGTGGTTTCTGTTCCAAGACCCAAGCAAGATAATTAGACCAGCTTATTTACCCAGACAGCTCATAGGCCTTTAGTTTAACAATCCATGAGTCATCTAATTAGAGGCATCCAGCCAATCCATCTAGATGGGTCCAACATGGCAACCTACTACGTATAATTAGCTTGTCCGAAGCTTGGTAATGCATAAGTTTGGGATAAATTAACAGATTCTGAGAATTTAATTTCTTGAGTTTAAATGAATCAATATTCAGTTTTGATAGCCACAAGTATCCATATTCACGGAAAAATACATTAGCAAATTCAAGACAAGCTACACGTGTTAAATTTGACATTGATGAAGAAGTACTTGCAGCATGCAAAATCCAAGCCTAAACCTCTAATTCAAAACAAGTATTAACTATTTTACCCACCATTTTATAATTCGCTGACAATAGTTGTAACTTGGCTTCAAATTCAAGAACCCTCCTTTGGGATGTGTGTGTGTGTGTGTTAATACAAAATTAAGCTGTTTGAACTAGAAGTCTAGAGATCTGTGTCGATCAAGTTACCGCCATTTATCTATGATGAACAGTGTTTATTGTTTTTGGTGGACCCGAACTACCAATCTGATTAATATGGGACCATGGATTACCCCTGTAGAAGGCAATCACTGAATAAGAGAAGGAAGAGAAAAAGAGATGCAAATGCTGGATAAATGTTTCCCACAGAAGATATAATAAATTTATATATGAACTCCACGAAATAGAGTGTACATATGACGGTACAGAATATTTCTCAAGTAAATATCCTTTTAAGGTTATTTGTGCAAACTTCATGGAAGATAATGTGAACAAAGTTGGAGAAAAAGGGGGATTCTTAAGGAAGATGTTTTTTTGGAGCATCTGGATTTCGTTTGTTTAATGAAGCTGGCGATGGAGACTAATGCAGAGGGAAGATGACTTGAAACAGAATAATAGGAACATCAAATAATTCCATGGTCATCATATGTCAATGAATGGTGCAAACAATGGATCAATGATGCCTTTCCCAACTCCTTGGATCAGCAACAAAAACCATGTTTTACCAAATCCAACTTATCAAAAATGTGTTTTCAAATCTTTCATCACGACTCCATCAATATCTTTTTCAAGCCTCCGTCTCTCGTTAGTATACTTCCATAAATCCCATAATGAAATTGCAAATCTAAAATAAATTTCCTTTTATCAGTACATCGTTTAAAAGCTGAGGACAAAAGTAATAACATGCAACAACATTTATGGAGAAATTACCTACCCAAAAAAAAAAAAAAGCAACACCACTTACTGACAAATTACCTCCACCAATATGTCGACCCATGAGGGCAGCTGCTATCTTCCAACTATCTTGACCAAGTGATCGCATAGGCACCATCAGATATGCCACTACCGTTCCAATTGTTGTTGCAACTGTCATAATATATATATACTGAATATAATCAATTAATGTAAAGGAATCTCCTAAGAGGATAAAATGACCTTGTGTAGTCAATATCTGTTAAATACTGCCCATTTATTTTCAATTTATATCAAACATTGTTACTCAAGACCGTATATCAATATAAAGTGATTTTCATGTGGAAAACAATTAGTTGATAATCTAATATCCATTACGTGATGACTGATGATCGACTCAATATGAGTTGTGAATAGCAGTAATAGCAAAATTGTGTAATGCATGAGAAAAATGCAGAGATGGTAAATATTAGAAAAGAATAATGTGTGTGTGAGTGTTTTCCTATCATCACTCAAAACTGATCAGTTGGAGAGAGAAATCCATGGGAAAGAATTAAACAAAATTACACTATTATAGTTATCAGAGATATATTTTGTTTGGTATAAAACCTTATAGAGCACAATAATCTTCAACAGTGAAATTTATTTCCTTCTCTAATGAGATATATTTTTTTGTATAAAACCTTATAGAGCACAATAAACTTCAACAGTGAAATTTATTTCCTTCTCTAATTAGAGATGGCAACGGAGAGGGTTCGGGGCGGATTTTGACCAACCCTAACCCACCCTTATTGGAGTTCCCCCCTATACCAAACGCACTCCTAACCCAATCAGGTTGGTAGCGGGGTGGGTCGGGCTTCTGCTGCAACATGTATTATAAATAAATATTATTTTTTTAAGTTAAATACATGCTTTTTTGGACATATATACTTATAAAATATATATTTGTACATAACACATATAAATAACATGCAGTTGAATGGCAACAGGGCGGGTTAGGGTCAGGCTGAGCCAAACCCAATTTATGGGTTACCAAACCAGAACCATTAGGGCTGGGTTACCAATTCAACCCGCTCCACTGCCATCCATACTTCTCTTATATCAAGTGAATTGAATTATTTAAAAGAGAGAATTGTACAAGGAAGGCTTAGTAAAAACTGCAGACCAGATTCAAACTAGAGGAGCAAAATCCAATGCCCTAATTATTTTTACTAAAAGCACACAAATACAAAAATGTTTAATTTCCACATAACTCCTTGATCAGTATGCACTCTTCAAATTTTAATATTTCAAAGAACTCATTAATTTTCGAAAACTGTTTTACACCTCAAAATTTCCAAATCAGATATATAGTTCTGGGACCTACTTGTCAAGTACTACATCCTGTACAACCAAGTGTCAAGCATGTCTATTCAATTGCTAGCTTTCTGCAACCTGTGCAAATTAGATGATCTATATTTGGAGATTTACAAAGGAGGTCAGACTTTATACTATCAACAACCACTAATGAATTTCAAAATGGAACTGAATCCCAATAAAAATCAAGATGAGGTTTCAAAATCCTACTTCATACCAGGACAGAAGGCAATTTGAACATATGAAGTGATAGAAACACCAACCATCAAAAGGAGAAGTGCATGGTATGGATCTACATACCATCTTAAGAAAAAGTAAATTAACAAGAAAGGTGAAATTGGTGAGAAATAAGGAAGTGGGTTTATTTCAGATTGGAAACAAAAAGAACACAAGTGTTCTAGAATCATTAATATAAGTTGGATACAACACAGTCATTTAGAAGCAAGAGGACTAAGTGTTCAGTATGTTAAAAGCACAAAAGAGCAGAATCAATCAATACAATAAGGAGCAAAGGTCAGTGCTGAATAAGACAGCCATGTGGCAGCCCTATTTTCACAAGATCGTACTAATATGGTAATAGCAGATCTAGAGTGGCATATTTGGTTAATGTCACACGATTATGTTGAAAAAGGAGTACTAAGAATTTCACGTGCCTAATAACGCATAACCACAACATTAGAAACAGAAGCGCTTGTGCATTACAATTTCCTAATATCATTCAGTAACCTACAATGAGTTATCAAGAACACATCAACAATCATCTACGCTACTTTGTCAAGCAAGCTGTGTGCGTGATGCACAAATGAAATTTGATGAATGGACCCATTTTTCCCGACACTATTGTCCTTCTCAAAACATGTTTATGTAAGATAAAATAGAGGTAAAATAAAAAATAAATAAATAAATAAAAGATGAATTAACTACATCTATAGCCATCTGGGACTCTGGGTAAATACACATGTCCTACCTACTCCGCTTCTACCAATTTGTTCGATAATTAAACAGGTAATCTACATGTTGCCATTTCCTAAATCATAATTTCAAATAAAAATACAAATATAAGTTACAGATTATTTTTCTTAGTAAGTTTCTATATTTTTTTTCATTAGAAAATAACTCCACTTGCAAAGATATTAAACTACTACTTGAGTAATGCTTGCTTAGTCATAGATAATAGTTATATATGTGAGTGTGTCGTTAAACAAATCCTTCGCCTTTTGTAAGACATTGTGATACCTGCAGCAATCACTTAAAGCTTATATGCTCAAGGCACAAGATACAATAATTAACAGCACCACAATTTCTACAATGAGATCAATACAATGAATGCAACCTTGATAAAAGAAAATTTCACTTAGAAATACAGAGCAAAGTTCTTATATTTTAATATTTTAAAAGTTGACAAAAATCATCTAGCTTGTGTTCAAATCTCTTAGCGAGCAAGTAAACGCATAAAATATCAAGCATCCACAGAAGCTAAAAAATGAAATCCATAAGCATGAAACATGGGTAGAAACAATTAAAAACACAAGAGCAAAATCAGAGAAACTATTTTTTTTTTTTTTTGATCGGTAAAATCAGAGAAACTAATTACATGAACTTAGACAACTTACAAGATTTGAAACAAGTCTACTCTTGATTCTTGGCCTTGCTAATGGATGGGTACACCTTCACTGAATAACTATGAGAGCCTAGTCCTTTAGTTACCTATACTAGAATGAAATCCAAGAAACAAAGTCAAAATGATCTGGTAGATGCAAGGTTTACAAAAATGCACAGAATAAAGACAAATTCGGGGATATCGTGTTTTCTTCCGTTTCCTTAGTTAACCTATATAACGTTGATAGGGAATCACCCCTATGTTCTTCACTAGGATCAACTGATTGATTCCATAAATTAAATAAATCACCTTAATAACCTACATAACTTAACAACCATCGCAAGTCAAGATGGTAAAAAGTCTCCTCCAAGTTTCAAAAGTACATATTTGAGTAAATCAGTACCTCAGTCTTGTTAAGAGATCGTGAAGCATAGTACAATAAGAAACTGAAGATATTTGATTTTATTTAGTATCTATATACATTTTAGTGTATTCAACTACATACATGAGTGAGATTGTTCAAGCCCACAGCTCATAACCCGTGTGGTTTAACCCACAAGGACTAGCTCAACTGGCAAGCTCTCTAGCTCAGGAATTGGAGGTCCCAAGTTCGAGTCCTCGGGCTTATCTGATACATGGTCCTTGTGGGTGGGGTCATGTATCCAGGGTTTACCCTATGCCCACTAAGTGGGGTCGGGGGTTCCACATCACCAAAAAAAAAATTTATGTTACATAAAACAATTTTATTGTTCTTATCATTCATCTTTTTTATCTTTGATTGTCTTAGAATTATACAGAAAATTCTTTATCACTTAATTATTAAATGAAACTCTTTCACAACTTTCAACAAGAGCATACACGCATTAGTTCCCAACCCTTTGCAATTGACAGCAATTCTTTTCCATTTCATGAAATATGCATCTACAGTAACTGTTTTCATACTAAACTTGAACACATTGAAGTTTCAGAACAGAATGAATCTTAGCATTAGTTATATTTATATCATAATTTTTTTCTAGCAGAGATATCACCGGATCTTCTTCTACACAACGTAATTGAATCGAAAGCTTTACAAAGTATGACCTGATCCAAGCAAGAAAGCTAAGAGCAGTGTGCCAGTAGACTGTATCACACGACGCAAATCAGCTCTGAACAAAAGTAACGGAACAGCCATTGGAAGCACATATTCCATCACAACGGAATACGCCGGAGCTTCGCAAGAAATGATCCCGAGATTACTAGCTGCAAGACCAACCAGAATACTTACTAGGGCACCACTCAATGCACTTCCGATCTTGGTCTTCTCCGACCTTCGATCCAAACACAAAAACAAAGTTGGAAAAGAGAATTGAGAAAGAAAGGGAGAGAAAGGAAAAAAAAAAAACTAGGTTCGGAGTGAAGAGAAATTACCAGATACCAAAAGCGCCAGTTGTGAAGAGAGCAGTCCATGTTCCCCAATGATCTTGGGGAGAAATGAGAGGGTAATGCAACTGCGATCTGGTCTTTACAGGCCGATTGGAGTTCGGATTTGAAGGGAGGATGAGAAGATGGAGGTTTTCGGTTTTGTTAGGAAAGGTTCGATGAGAGAAGGAAGAGGTGGTTGAGACTGTATGTATATCGTTGCCGGAGAAGGAAGTGGGTCGTTGCAGGGAAGGTAATGGCACGGTACAGCGATTCATGTACGCAAACAACACTGCCGACGCCATTGATGACGAATCGTCGTCGCTCTCTTTGCTGCAGAGAGAGAGAGAGAGAGTTTCGACGGTTGGAGGTCTCGAAGCCTTTCAGTTGACTTGAAACAAACAAACACAGTTTCAATACTGTTCTGATTTTCCCATCTGGAAGATTTTCCATTTTTAACAACTGGCGGACGGCACGTGGATCATAATATTAAATTGTAAAATTATAAAATCAAGTTGTTGTGAATATATTTTAATAAAAATAATAAATTAATTATTGAATAAAAAATAATAAAAATGGATGTCATAGGAAAGATTTCGATGAGATATAGAGTGCGTTTGCGTTGAGAAAAAATGAGAAAAGAAAATGAAAAAAGAATAAATAAATAAAAAATAAAGTTTTTTATTTTCGTTTAAAATTAAAAAATATAAAGGAAAACAAAATTTAATAAATAGGCAACGAGAGACAGTTACGATGATAGTAAGTAGAAAGTAAATAGAAGATGCCGTGGTATGCAATGATGGTAAAAATTGTTTGTAGTAGACAATGGTGACGGTGGTGGTGATAGGTAGTGGTGGCTGTGGTGGTACGCGATGGTCATGGTGATGATGGGTGTTCGTAGTAGGCAGTGCTCGTGGTAGGCAATGGTGGTGGTGGATAATGTGGGGTAGTGGTCGTTAATAGTAGTAACGAGTGGTGGTATGTTGTGGTCACAGTGATGGTGGTGGTCATAATGGTAGCAGGTGGTCGTCATAGTCATAAACAATGGTGGTGGTGATGGTATGCGATGGTTCTTGGTGGTGGTAAATAGTGGCAATGGGTGGTGATGATAGGTGACAGAGGTGTCCACAATGATAGTAAATAATGGTGATGAGTAGTGGTGATAGGTAATGCTAAAGTAATGATGGGCAATACATGGTCATTGTTTGACAATAATAAATAATAAACAACGAGCACACTCATTCAGCCGGATCTTATAAAATGATCAAGCCAACCCCACTTATATAATAAATGGGCTTGGGATGAGGTCCCCAACCTGCTAAAAGATCAGGAGTGTTCAATCAGCTTGGCAGGTTAAAACGGATTTTGCCATCTATTATCACTGAAAAGCATAAAAATTAATATAATTATTAGTTTAATCTGTGTTAATTTTCAAAAATACATTTGAAAAAATAAGATGATAATTTCTAACTTTCTTAACAAAAAATCTAAAAAATTAAAAATAAAAAAGATTTTAACCATGGATTTTGACCAAAAAAAAAATTGCTTTGATTTGAACAAACTTTTCTTCTTTCCAATCAATCAAACACCATTTAGATTGATCATCCAACTCAAATACTTGTCTGTCAACAGAACAGTTCAATAGAACAATCAACTTAAGCTTTCAGCATCATTGCCAACACCTAAGAAGTACTTGAACAATCAACCTGAGTACCTTGTCCCTGAGTTTGGAGGGATTGGCAAGAAGCACTCCACTTAAAAGGGTACCCTACCATCAAGTTTCACAGCCTAATATCATTTTACAGAAGAATAATCAAGACCACCATTTTAAGGGGTACTGCTAGCTTGCTTCTGCTTCTTCACGCTCAAGCTCTCTTCTTCCATGGCCTTCAGTTTATTCTTTATCGCAACAATTTTAGCATTTCGACTCAATTGTTCTGAACTGCTACCACCAAGGCTTGATCTGTTTGCCTCACCAACTGCTTTGGGGGGATTAGCTGTTGTTTCTTCGAGGTACTTCTCGCTAGCAAAGCGAACAACCAAAGGGCGGCTGCAAGCCATTCTACCGTTCATCTTCTCCTTCGCCAGTTGAGCTTCCTGCATACTCACTTCAATAGTGGAAATCAGGAATTGTTTGCAACAAAGAAGATTTTATCTAGGCAACTTACATCTCTAGTGCTAAACTGGATAAAGGCAAAGCCACGTGGCTCTCCACGTTTCGGGCCACGGGTGTGCCACAAGAAGTCCTCTGATACAATCTTGCCGAAAGGAGAAAACATCTTGATCAGAATAGCCCTGAAAAATGCTAGAACTTTTCATTAAGCTGCATCAGGAAATATGACGCTAAATAAGTATTTTAAACATGCCAATTCTTACTCGGTTATTCTCTGATCAAGATTACCAATGTAAAGCCTGCTTTCACATTTTTCATCAACAAAACCATTTGGATCCTGCAGTCAGCATTTACAAAACCCAGGTCAACATTTTAGTGTTTGAATCTAAAGATACATCTAACAATTACATTGTAGATACATTTCTCTTACAACAACAACAAGAAAATGCCTTATCTCAACTAACATTGAGGTGCTTGAATCTAAAGAATCATCTTACAATTACAAT
>JAUPMG010035657.1:0-14481 GCA_031762675.1 Pachysandra terminalis | reverse complement strand
TAATTTATACATTCTTTGAATGTAATTACACATTTAACATTGCCACGTGTCAAAATATGATTGGATTAAATCAATTTGCAAATTGACTCATCATCAATACTAACCCGGCGGATCAGACGGGCTAACCCGCACTCGACCCGTTTTTTCACAGGTTATAAATCCCTAATCCGAACCCGTCCCACGGATTGGAAAGTTGAACCCAAACCAGCTAGTGCGGGCAAGTTCACAGGTCGGGTCAAAAATTGCCAGCTCTAGCTATAATTTATGCTGATGTCAGCCAAAATAATTGATTATTAGATGATTTTACCCTTTAAAACACATGTTGCACCCTTCTTATAAATTCCACCAACACCCTCACCCCACCACCACCACCACCCTCACCCCACCCCTGCCACCCCTCTCACCACCACCTCATCATCACTATCACTACCACCATCCCCATCCCACCACCACTAGTGGTGGTGGTGGTGGGAGGCAAATATTTTTACATTCGAAAGAGAAGATATAAAACATTGAAAAGGGTAGTTTTAAGAAGGAAGGTGCAAAGGTAATTCTGTATTTTAAAGGGTACAAATATCTAGCAGTCAATTATTTTGGTTGAGTTATAACGATGATTTACGATGACTTAACAGATGGGGTGTCTCTGTGACTAAGCTTAAAACTCAGAGGGTATCACTGCCATTTTAGAAAACACAGGAGATCTGTCTACATTTATAAGATAACTGAGGGAGTCTAAATGCAATTACCCTTTAAATAAACAGGTTACTACGAGAGCAACAGTAATTGCACTATTTCCATTAACAGCATCTATCCAAAATCTCTAACAGGGGTGTTATTTTCATTTTAGAGAACATAGGGGGCTGTCTGCCAATGTCAGATAATTGAGGAGATCTAAGTGCAATTTATCCTTTTTCTTATTTTCGGTATACAAATGCCAAAGGATTTCACTCCGTCACGAAGTTAAGGCTCTGTTTGCTTCAAGGCAAAATGTTTTCAGAAAAATTAAGTTTCCGTTTGATGCAACTTCCATGCTTGGATGTTTAAAAGCTGCTTTGGATGGAAGTGTTTTTTCTGAAAGTCCATTTGGTGAAGCAAATGTGGGATTGCTTGTTAAATTGTGTTTATCAGACACAATTAGGCACATTTTAAATTTATGTAAAACTTTTAAAATACAAAATTACCCTATAAATTTTATTACATATCCTTTTAAAAGATAAAAAAATATCCATGAAGCCTAAAATTATAAATAGGAATATCCTATTATATAATTTTTCTCACCAAATATAATCTTTAACCAACGACTTCGATTCAAAGCCTTATTGAACAAATTCCTTCACATTGAAGCCCTTCCATTTATAAGAAACTAAGACAAACAGATCCTCGTAAATTTTCATGATGTGAGGTTTCATCCCCATTTTCTGGGATCAAGTATGATCGAATTACCTCCATGCCATTCCACCAAAAAAATAAATAAATAAATAAGAAGAATTCCCGCCATGCTTACCACCAATTGAATCGTATTGGCCTCCATGTGATTAAAAAGGATTGTCTCACTAGCCAACAAAACCTGGTAAGTTGGACCAATTACAAATGGCTTTATTAAAAACAAAGAAGAACAAAAACAAAAATCTAAACTCTCTGTATCTCAATTCAGCCAGCTAGCTTAAAACTTCAATCTGGACTATTGTTTCCGATCATGAAACCGTTTCCTGTAAAAATATTATATTCACGAGCAATGCTAAATCAACTCGAATCAAAACAAGCAAATCAAACTCATTTCAAAGAGAAATGATGATTAACACCATATTAGCTTCAGTTACAGCCAAAAGGATTAGCTAAAATGGAGTACATTTATATTCCATACAAAAGGCTTTATGGAAGAAGTATATCAAACCAAATATCCTCCTACCATAAAACTTTACATGACAAAAAGTAGTCTCTGAGTCGTCACGCCAAACACATGCCTCAGAAAAAGCCTATATAATATTTACCCCTACATCCAGAGGACAACCCCAAGAAAAACTACAATCCTCAGTTGTGTCATGCCTGCAGAAAAAAGGGATCAAAGTCAGACACATAGCACACACATATATCAAATGCATAGAAATTCAAAACATTGAAGCCGGGTATATTCTCGAATCTCAATTTATTCAAGGTAAAGCTCCCCATCGTTAATGCCTTAACAACGGTACGCGCTTTCGCTGTTGTGAGATGAACTCTCTTTTTTTTTCTCTATTTTTTTTCCTTTTTCCCTTTTCCTTGGTTTAAGGATAGGGTGTTCTAGTAGTATTTACTTTGTTAGCAATGTTGTTCGAGAGCCAGTCAAGCCCTTCATAAAGGCCTTCTCCAGAGGTTGCACATGTGCTCTGGATGTACCTGAAATGACCACCAACAATCATATTAGGCACTGCAGTTGTTACAGGGGGAAAAATAATAATAATATAAACTATCGCCGTGCAGGACCACAAGGAAAGTTTACCAGTGGCGCTGGCGTAGGGAGTGAAGGCCAAGCTTATCAGTTATCTCTGCAGCATTCATTGCATTAGGAAGATCTTGTTTGTTGGCAAACACGAGTAACACAGCATCTCGCAATTCATCCTGAAACAAGAGATACGTGACATATTCAAACTTACTTACCAAGCCTTCCAATTATTGATTTATTTGGTCTACCTGAAACAGAAAGCACAGTATAGCGGGAAAGGAAAATCTTACATAGACTATGTAATGAAAGGAACAGAGATTTTAGCAAAATAAAATAAAAAATAAGAAATATGACAGCCAAGAGATCCAATATTTTAATCAAAATGGTAATATCATATTCTCACAGATGATTTGGACACAGTATGTATTTGATTTAGCAGTAAATAGCTTCTTCCCTTTAAACTTGGGTGATCTCTGTATCAAAAGGCTATCTACTGTGTCTGATAATCAAATGCATATCATGTCCAAGTCATGAGTTCACATATTACTGGTCAAGAGATAGCATTACTACTGCTCTCTTTTGGCAGTTGGTCTTTGGCAATAACGCACAGAGGACTGAAGTCACCAAAAATGATGCAACCCTAACTTTGGTAACTTTGGCAGCAGTTGATGATATATTGCCTCCCATGTTTTCTTAACTTTGGTAAATACAGTTTGTTTTAGGTTGAATACAATACAGATGCACAGGAAGGCATCCTACTAGGAGTGATGCGGGGGGTTTGGTGCTCAGGGTGAAGGGAGTCAGGATCTTGGTGTTTGATTTGTTTGTTTAGTGGGTTCTGGTTGTCTTAGTTATACCTCTCTGAGGTTTTGCCACAAGGTAATATCTTCTAACAGTACACTAGATATGCAGTGACAACATATCTCTCAATCTGTCACCGTAAAAAGATAGTTTCAATAATCACTAAGAAGACCGTTAAGGAGAATAAATCTCCATGATGGAGCTGCAAACTGACCTGGAAGGCAATCATTTATAGGAAGCTCCAATCAAATGAAAAATGGCCATGTCATCAAAACTTGCCAAAGAAGTAAAACTTGATCTACACTTTTTGCAAAAATAATGTAATGGTCAAATATAGTTCCATACACTTGTGGTTATTAGTATTAGTATTACAATCACTATTGTTGTCGTTGATGATATATTGCCTCCCATGTTTTCTTAACTTTGGTAAATACAGTTTGTTTTAGGTTGAATAAAATACAGATGCAAAGGAAGGCATCCTACTAGGAGTGATGCGGGGGGTTTGGTGCTCAGGGTGAAGGGAGTCAGGATCTTGGTGTTTGATTTGTTCGTTTAGTGGGTTCTGGTTGTCTTGGTTATACCTCTCTGAGGCTTTAGTCCATTTTTAAATTTTGGGCAACTACCTTTCCTGTTTCCTATAAGGAAATTCATTATTTATGAAAATTCAGAATTGCACTGGAACTTTGACACAACAGAATTTGGTCGAAACTTTTTTTGTATCGAGGTTTCGATCAAAACTCTGGATACTATATATGTATCGACTGAAAGTCTTGATACGGTCAATTTTTATGTCAAACAAAAACAGAGGTTTACTAAAAATCTTGTCAAACTCCCTCGAAACAAAGTGTTCCCAAGGTGAAAGAACCCCCTCCAATTCTAAACAAAAAATCACTACTTTGAGTTGCAAAGTAGGATCATTGCCTACCACTTATTGAGCATCTTTTAGATCAACAGAAGCATGGGAGAATGTTGTGGAAAGGATGGAGACAAAAAATGGCAATGTGGAAAGGAAGCTGTCTCTCTAAAGGGACTAAGGTGAGTCTAATCAAAAGTGTATTTTTTCAGTCTCCCAACTTATTTTCTGTCATTGTTTCCTATACCTTTTGCAGGTAGTAAGAATGGCATGAACAAGTGGCGCTGTTAGTACAACACGTGGCATGACGACTAGCCATGCTAACAAAGTGTACCAATGGCAATAACCCCGAAAGGGTTAGCAAAATGTATAGGGTTCGTTTGTAGAAGTCGCCAAAGATGGCTGATCCAACAGAAGCCTAAGTTGATTATCAACTGTACCCCGTCTTCAACAGAACAAGAAGAATAAGATCAAAGTACTGTTAGTACGAGATTAGTTAAGGTAAATGAAAGAAGATGGTGAATTTAGATCTCAAAGTTTCATGAGCACACGTAAGAACTGATGTTTAATGACCTCAAGTCTTAGTTATCCGTCCCGTTTTCACGGGAAATGCGATGTTATTTATAGCAAACGCATGGAAGATAACGTTAGTTGAGAATCTGTTAGGCTGTTTCCAATGGTGTTTAAACGATAATCCGAGGGTAATCAGTTATGATTACTTCCGTCTCTTAGGTGGATCAATCATAAGACGTGATAAAGAATTACACCCATTGCCACCGCCTAAGCACGACAACGGATATAATACATAATTCGACTTAAGGTTCGCGAGCCTCATGCCCCTCATTACCTTATATTTTCAGCCCCCTGTAGCTTAGGCGTGAAGCCTTTCACACCTTATGGCACCTGATGAAGGTTGTCGAGCCTTATAGAGTGTATTCACCAAGGCTTGTCCTCTTGGTTGGCGTGAGATCTTGGATAGATGATTGATATGATTTTGTTTGGATATTTGATGATAAGATCAAGTGATCTTATTCTTGTTCACCCATGCTTGGGTAATGCTACTATCACAAGTATTTTGTGTGATCACGACTCATCCGGTCCAGAGGCGGCGTCGTGAACATACCGTGTCGTTTGGTATTTAAAACGTTGTTTGTCGAGATGTCTTAACAACATGGTTAGCCTATTCTAGGGCATCGCCATGGATACCCTTTTGCTCATGGCTAACCCTTTTGGGCGTTATCGCCATAGGTACATTTTTTCAGCATGACTAGCCTAGTATGGGGCGTCGCTATGAGCACCCTTTTGCTCATGGCTAACCCTTTTCGAGATTATTGCCATAAGTACACTTTGTTAGCATGACTAGTCTAGTCTGGGGCGTTGCCATGAGTACCCTTTTACTCATGGCTAACTCTTCTATGGTTATCGCCATAGGTACAGTTTGTTAGCATGGCTAGTCGTCATGCCACGTGCTAATAATGCGTGCCACCAGTTCATGCCATCCTTATTACCTACATTTCAGTCCCCCTGACAATGATGATCATCCATCGAGATGTTGGCGTTGTCATTTTGTCCTTGGCGAGTGGTTTACGGCGCACTTTGTTGTTCAAGTAAGGAGATGTTCCACATGTAATTTTCTTGTGGGGATCTTTTCGAAGCCCGCACGTCTCATCAACTTCCTTTGTTGCTATACATACCGAGGGTGGTCCCCTTGTCATTTTCTCCCTTTGAGACATTTCGTTTATCTAGTTTTAGTGACACCTCTGTTCGTGTGATCTTATGTATCAAGATTTCTTATGGCAAAGAAAAGTGTTTCCCGCCCACCTGACCTTCTCAAATATCCCGACAAGAGCACTCCTCCGTTGAATCCATTAGAGTAGTCCGAAGACCTATAGATATCTCGCTATGCCAAGCAAAGCAGTCTCTCTTCCCTGATATCGAAGCCGATAGCTATGTTGCTCCACCTTTGATTTCTATTCCACGACTTAACTTTCAAGCAGGAAGTTACATACCTAGCGTACTGCGCTTTAAGTCTCATCTCGGCCATTCTGCTGGTTGGCGTGAATGGTGTAATGAGATACTGAGTATTGAGACGCTACGCCATCAGCTCCAACGATGCGACTTAGAGAACGTCATCAAGGCTTGTTGTGAATTAAATGTCCCTGAAGACAAAGGCTATATTTCAGTTAATGTGTTGTTGGAACAAGACGACTCATACATTTGTAGCTACAAGGGGGAAATTCGCTCCTTCATTAGGGGCAGGAAAGGATTTCATTGGAAAGTAAAGTAAAGTTAAGGAAATGAAAATTTACTTTTCTTAGTGTTACTTGGTTGTTTGGAAAAGAAAGCAAGAATTTGATTGAAAATGTAGATTATAGTTTTGGATGACAGGAAAATTTTATAGGAAAGTAAAGTTATTAATCTGTAAAAACTTTATTCTATCTTATATATCTATATATATAGTATATATATATGTATATATTATATATACTATAGTGTGAACACAAACTAGTCGTTACAGTGTAAACACAAACTAGCCGTTACAGTGTAAATACAAGGAAGAGAAGATGAGTACGATTACTTTCCTATTCAATGTTTCCCCATCGTTTTGAGGAAAAGATATAGGGGTGTTTGATCGAAATTTATGACAGTTTGGAAAAGTGTGCTTCAATGAGACACGTTTTCCCATTATCGAAACACCCAAAAAGCATGGGAAAGTAGCTAAATACTTTCCTTTCCCAAGCTTTCCGACCAACCAAACACGCCCAAAACAACAGGAAAACATTGGAAAGGAAAGTAATCATACTCATCTTCTCTTGCTTGTGCTCACACTGTAACGGCTAGTTTGTGTTCACACTGTAACATTTAGTTTGTGCTCACACTATATAGTATATATATATATAAGACAAAATAAAGTTTTTAAAGTTTGATAACTTTACTTCCCTATAGAATTTTCCTATCATCCAAGCACTATAATACATTTTCAGTCAAATTCTTGCTTTCTTTTCCAGACAACCAAACAGCACCAAGAAAAGTAATTTTTCCTTTCCCTCAACTTTACTTTCCAATGAATTCCTTTCCCACGCTACTTTCCGACCAACCAAACACAACCTAGAAGTTGTGCATTTGCTGTTGGGTTTAGAGATCATTGGAGATGCTGATACCGTGAGTCTCAAACCTAGTTCTGATGAGTTAGAGACAATTACTAACCTATCAAAGGCACTCGACTTGTCGAAGAAAGGATCACGATACTCGACGCGCACTCAGGTGTCCGGCAGTTCGCGTTCTTCCTTTGGGCGGGTGGATTAGATATTTTTTTAAGGATATCAAGGTGCCAAAGAAGAATAAAGGCAGTCTCCCCGAGGAAACCATTGGCGAAGGGTACAATGCTTCTTATTAGGTGTGTCACTTGGTTCGGTTAAAACCGCAAACCGAACCGAAAAAACCGGTTTGGTTCAGTTATTTATATTTTCGGTTCGGTTATGGTTTAAGAAATGCCAAACCGAATTAATTCGGTTTGGTTTATGGTTTAGACCTTTAGTTAACCGAACCAAACCGAACTTACCTAAATCGATAACCAAACCGAACTAAACCGAAGTAGCAGCCTAGCAGGGGCATGCAACAGCGCCCTATGCAGGGCTGCCGCGCAGGGCTGCTATGCGCGACACATTATTGCTGTTTATTGTCCCACATCGGTTGGGGATTAACTAATCCCCAACCGATGTGCTATAAATAGGGATGGTATTGTGAGAGGTGGACCACCAATTTTGGTATGACCTCTGAAGTTAAACCGGATCGGTTTTTCCTTCAGTCTAACTTGTTTAAAATTGAAATTTTATTTTATTATTATTTTTTTAAATATATAATAATAATAATAATAAGTATAATTTTTTTGGTCTAATCGGTTCAGTTCGGTTCAGTTGACGGTTTAGTCAAAAAAATTCGGTTTGGTTTTCGATTTTGTTTTTTAATTTGAATTTCGGTTTGGTTCGGTTTTCGGTTTGCTCACTTAAAAGTCGGTTTGGTTTAGGTTTGGACTCTAAACCGAACCAAACTGAACCGTTGACACCCCTACTTCTTATATGCTTGAAGCATTCATCGCTCTCTTCCTCTCTCGATATACTTTCAAAGGCTTACCTCACGAGAAAGTCCAAGAGAGGCATTTCGCTATGGCGACACGCATGGTAAATGGCGCCAAATTCCCTTTGTCCCCCATTCCTTTAGGTACCTTATATTACTGGCTACATTTATTTTTTGAGGATCTCGCGTCTTCATTCGGACGTTACGAGATCGAGACTTTCGTCCATGCCTTGTTCCTTCAGCTCTTTATGCTTGAGAGGTTCTAGGGCTATGGTCCACCTCCCAGATCTTTCCTCCTCGAAGAGTGTCATACCAGGGGGCATTGTGGGACAACGCCAAGGGAATTAGTTTTATTTCTTTGGTCGATGATGAATCGAAGTTCAATTTTCGCCCATACCTCTCGCCATTGCCTGGGATGAAGTATACTTGTTTTCGTCATTTCGTGGTGACCACAGTTATGCAAGATGAGCCTCTCTTGAAGGAAAAATATGGATCCTTACTACATTTCTTATGCCATGGTGGTATTACCGTGCTACTTGTTGGCGCGTGTAAAGATTGACGACAACTTCGTCCTGAACGTTTACAATCCTTAGCGCTTTGTTCATTAATTTGGTCATACACAGACTCCTAGCAAGATGCCACGGGGTTTCAATGTAGAGAAAGCCTTGATGGCGTTCTTTAAGTCGCATAATCGGAGCTGACGTAGCGTTTCAATACTCAGTACCTCATTACACCATTCATACCAACCAACAGAATGAGACTTAAAGCACGGTACGCTAGGCTTCGATATCCGGGAAGAGACAGGCTGCTTTGCTTGGCGGACAGAGCGAGATATCTACAATACGAGGTATTCGGCGCCAAAACCTATCTTTCAGTAAAAGGTCTTCATACCACTCTGATCGAGGCGGCAAAGGAGCGCTCTCGTCCGGATATTTGAGAAGGTCGGGTGGACGAGAAACACTTTTCTTCACCATAAGAAATCTTGAAACCACAAAACAACACGAAAGGAGGTTTCACCAAAACAAGAAACGACATGTTTCAAAGGGAGAAAATGACAAAAAAGAGGGAGGACCACCGTCGGTATATATAGTGACAAAGGAAGCTGATGGGACATGCGGACGTCCAAAAGACCCCCACAAGAAAATGACACGTGGGACATTTCTGAACTTGAACAATGAAGTGCACCGTAAACCACTTGCCAAGGACAAAATGGCAACGCAACATCTCAAGGGATGATCGTCGTTGTCAGGAGGACTGAAATATAGGTAGTAAGAATGGCATGAACAGGTGGCACGTTGTTAGTACAACACATAGCATGACAACTAGCCATGCTAACAAACTGTACCTATGGCGATAACCACAGAAGAGTTAGCCATGAATAAAAGGGTACATATTACAACGACTCAAACTAGGCTAGTCATGCTAACAAAGTGTACCTATGACAATAACTTCGAAAGGGTTAGCCATAAGCAAAAGGGTACTCATGGGGACACCTCAAACTAGGCTAGCCACGCTGACAAAGTGAACCTATGGCGATAACCCCAAAAGGGTTAACCATGAGCAAAAGGGTACACATGGCGATGCCCCATAATAGGCTAACCATGATGTCGAGACATCTCGACAAACAGCGTTTTAAATACCAAACGACACGGTACGTTCACAACGCCGCCTCTGGATCGGATGAGTCGTGGTCACACAAAATACTTGTGTTAGTAGCATTACACAAGCATGGGTGAACAAGAATAAAATCACTTAATCCTATCATCAAATATTCATACAAAATCATATCAATCATCTATACCAGATCTCGCACCAACCATGAAGACAAGCCTTGGTGCATACGCGCTAGAAGGTTCGACAACCTTCACCAAGCGCCACAGTGTAAGGTGTGAAAGGATTCACGCTTAAGCTACTGGGGGACTAGAATTATAAGGTTAGGAGGGGCCGCCAACCTTAAGTCATGTTATGTATTACATCCGTTGTCACGCTTAGGTGGTGACAGTGGGTGTAATTCTTTATCGTGTCTTATGATTGCTCCACGTAAGAGATGGAAGTAATCATGACTAATACTCTCGAATTAACGTTTAAGTGTCGTTGAAAACGGCCTAATGGATTCTCAACTAACATTATCTCCAATGTGTTTACTATAAATAGCAGCGCATTTCCCGGGAAAACGGGACTGATAACCAAGACTTGAGGTCATTAAACATCAATTCTTACGCGCACTCATGAAACTTTGAGATCTAAATCATCATCCTCGTTCATTTACCTTAAATAATCCCGTACTAACAGTGCTTTGATCTTATTCTTCTTATTCCGTTGAAGATAGGGTACGGTTGATCATCAACTTAGGCTTCTATCGGATCAGTCATCTCACCGTTGGCGACTTCTATAAACGAACCCTATACATACACCTTTAAAGGTAGCAAACAAGGTATAAAAACTGCAAAGAAACTTTCTTTTGGTAGGCAAAAAGGGGGAATTATTATCGGAGCAAATACGAGAGTCAACAAAGGGGATGGAATAGCAATATTGTTATGGATACTTGCGTGCTTAGTGTGTAGATATTACTAAATTTATGATCCATTATCAAAATATATGAGTTTTAAGATTGGAGATGGGGCTCAAATCAAATATTGGGATGATGTTTGGTGCAAAAGAAGGGAGATTTATGTGAATCTTGTTTCCTTCTCTATACTCCATTGCAGCTAATAAGGAGGCCTTGGATCAATGAATATTTGTCTTCTCATGCGAATGGAGTGGTATGGAAGAATTTCTAGAGAGTAGAAGTCCATGATTAGGGAAGTGAAGCTTTCTTTGAGATGGTGGGGTGTTGATTCACTACTGAGATAGGTCTTGTGGAACAAAATAAAAGGTATAGGATGAGATCTAGAAATGGTTCTTTTACTGTCAGGTCTTTCTATCAAGCTATGTATGATGACCATCCATGTTTCAACCTCGAAAAGTTATTTGGAGGATGCCGGCGCCATCCAAAGTGGCTTTCCTCATGTGGACAGTGGCTTGGGATGATATTTTACCAACCAATAATCTTCTTTTGAGAGGACGGAACATTCCAACCTGATGTTCGTTGTGCAAGGCAGCGGAAGAAATGGTAAATCATATCCTTCTAAATTGTTCTCTTTTACATCTTGGGTGTGGAATTTCTTCATTCAGAAATCTGGGCTATCAGGGGTTCTGCCAAGAAGTTTGTTAAATTCATGGAAGCATGGAGAGTTAACTTGACAAACAGGAAGTTGACCAAAATCTGGGCATTCATTGTCTTTGTGGTGTACTGGAACTGGACTATTAGGAAGGAACACAATAGTCAAGTGTTTGAAGAGGAGAGAGATGGAAGCTGTGATCAGATCAGCTGTGCAGCCTATATTTTTTTGGGCTTCCGCAAATTCCAAGGGAGTAAGCTTGAGGGTTTCTTAGCAGATTGGAGAAGCGTTTTCTACTCATAACAGTTATTGTATCTCTGTGGGAAGGGATTTATTTTTAATTTCCAAAGTACATCTTTGGTGTACTTACTATTTTTTTTTCTTTCTCATATACTTAATATAATATCAGCCTGTTTACTTATAAGATAAATAAAAAAAATCGAAGTAATGGAGATGAAGTCAGCATTCAAGCCCAGAGGGTACTCAAGCTTAAATCTCTTGTACATTAAGAGACCGTACCAACTGAGTTGGATGGCTGCATTTAAATGAATTTTGTTTTAAGTTTCCAAGAGTTCCCATGTGTCTCCAATGTTTTCATAATTTTTACAAGTTCCCAAACATATCTTTTTTATTATCAGTAATGAAGGTGGATGATATCAATAATAAAAGGATTACATAGATAATGGCCAAACTGACCTATTATAGATGTTCTCTGGAACATTTCTATGTTTTGAAGGACCGAACTGACCTATGATACAATGTTTTGAACTTTGTAAGTAAATAAAACTTGTTTAGATGTAATTAAATACAAATTTTCCAATAAGAAGCCTTCTCAACAGATGATAAAGAATTACCATCGTGTGAAAGGAAAAACTTCAGCCAACTCAGTAATCACTATAAAGAACAACCGACAATGTAAATATAGACTCATGACTTACAAGACTAAATGGGTTTCCCATAGACAAATAATTCAGAGACAACTATCAAAAGGCATACAACATTAGACATCTCATTGTGCTGACAAGGGTCCAGTTAGGATACAAAGGATTAAAAATTCGACAAACGCAAGTTACTATGACCAATATTCTATAAATAAATATGCAATGAGCAGTAAAGAGATACATTTGGTTTAGTGATAACATACCTCATTCAACATCCTATGTAACTCATCCCTAGCCTCAACAACTCGATCTCTGTCATTGCTATCAACCACAAATATAAGACCTTGTGTGTTCTGAAAATAATGCCTCCACAAGGGACGGATCTGTACAAATAATATAAATGATTGGCATTATATGCACACAAAACTTCAGCAGTGAATATATACATACATACATATATATATATATATATATATAATCATGATTTGAGCTATACAAAGTTATCAACCCCTAAAGAGAAAATCATGAAAGGCACAACACACGAGATTCTTGGTAAAAAAAGATGCCAAAAAATTCTGAGTAATATTTATTTTTCAAAAATTGTAGAACATGGATTGGAAACAGATAACCATCATTCATACCTTGTCCTGGCCACCAACATCCCACACGGTAAAGCTGATATTCTTGTACTCCACAGTCTCCACATTAAATCCTATAAATAATAACGTATGCAATTAAATTGATCCATAGCTACAGTTGAACCAAAATAACATTATAAATTTCATAAACTGAAAAGCATTAAAAAACTTATGGATATGCTAGCAACGAAATATGTTCTTCTAATAAAATAACAGGTAGAGCAGACTTTTTGCCTATTTCCTTTTAAATTCTTGCATGCATTATGCTTTCAACATCTTTTTTTTTTCCTTTTTATTCGTGGCAGAACCTGCTTTAGATGGAGCAATGCATTGAACGGAGATTTCTATTAATAATCACATACAGAATTGTTCTTGCCTTCATGGTTAATGATTAAAATGGAACTACAAATTTACAGTACTTTCTATATAGAGATAACATAAAGATATAAATGGCCTTTCATGTCAAAACTGCAATATGGTTCTAAGTATCCTCCAATACCAAATCATATTGGCCAAGACATCTCAGTTTCAAATGTTAAGAAAAACCTAGTGATACGCACAGGGGCGGAAGCAGGATTCTATTGTAGAGGGAGCAAGATTTCATTGGTTGCGTAGTTCTCAAGTCCATAAATTAGAAGAAAAAAAATATAGATCATTAAGTACAAATTTCAACAAAAAATTTCTTTTCATTGATAAAAATAAGATCGAAAATTATCCTTTTACAATTATCCACCTTAGATGTGTGTGTCCAAGTTGTATTAATACTTTGGGTCTATTTGGTTTGGTTTAGTGGCCAAACCAAATCAAACTAAAATACAGTGAACAAAATCAAAAACCGAACCACAATCGAACCAAACCAAACCAAACTACGGTGATCTAAACCGAACTAAACCAAAACAGATTTGGTTTGATTCAATTTGATAAAATTAATGTTATTTTATATATTAAATGCACACATATACACACAAAAATACATACATACAGGGGAGGAACCAAAAAAACTTTCTTCGAGGGCCAAATTAAATTACAAACGTTAACAAAAAAGTTCTAATGTGTTTCACTAACCATTGCTCGATGATTTCGATATGGAGGATCGAAATGAAATTTCAATAGAAAACTTTTCCATTCTTTCTTTATTTATATAAACTAAATAGTTCATCAAATTTAAAGAAAATTCACAATGAAATTTCGATGATTTCAATAAAAAAAATTGATTTTTTAAGTTATTATTTTAATCAAAATTAATTACTTCGACAAATTTCAAATTTTTTAGTCAAAATTGTCTGAAATCTTTGAGAGCAAAATTTTAGGGTTTTGATTTTGCCTACCTAAATGAAAATGAAAATTTCCAACGAAATTTAAAACCTTAACGTATATTACTAAATTGGCAAGGCTGTAAATGAATCGAACCGAGCCAAGCTTTGTCGAACTTAGCTTGGGCTCATAAACCTTGAGCAAGGCTCATGTTCGACTCAAGCTCATTAAAAGATTTTGGGATCAGACTCGGCTCAGGCTAATTAAAATATTTTAGGCTCAAGTTTGGCTCGCGAAAAGCTCGGTTCGCAAAAAACCTTAGCTTAGTCCAAATACATTGATATTATAGTTGATGATTATTATTATATCTAGCATAATATTTTTTTTCATAATA
>JAUPMG010035637.1:0-12770 GCA_031762675.1 Pachysandra terminalis | reverse complement strand
GGTTTTTTTTCTTTCATTTTGATGGGGGTGGCCCCGGGGGGGCGGGCGCCATGCCCCCCCCCCCCCCCCCAAAATTTATGCATGAATGCCACTCCACCTACCTTGGGTAGGTGGGTAGGTGGAGTGGCACTGCATGTTGGCCCCACAAAAATACTCATTAATTTTTAAGTTTTAATAATTGTTATTTTGAATACATATTTTTAAAATTACAATTATATATATATATATATTTATTTATTTTTAACTTTTTAAAATTACTCTTATACCTATCTTATAGGGCTCTCAATAAGTCAAGTTAGCTCGGCTCATATAAGCCAAACTTCAGCTCTATAATTAGGCGCACAAGTCGAGCCAAAGCCAGAATAAAAGCTCATTAACTTAATGAGCTTAGCCGAGCTTAAATAGGCTCAACTCTATTAAATCTCGGCTCGGGTTGTTTATGATATTATATATATATATATATGTATGTATGTATGTATATTTTTTTTTCTTTTCTATATCTTATATTATATATTCATATTAAACACATATATTAATATATTATGCTATATATAATAATTATTATCAACTACAACATTAATTTATTTGAACTAAGCTAAGGGTCTTTTTTTTTTGTTGCAAACTAAGCCCATTATGGGTCGAGCTTTTTGCGAGTCGAGTTTGAGCCTAAAACATTTTAACTAGCCTGTGCCCAAATTTTTTTAACAAGCTTGAGCTGAGCCTAAGCCTTGCTCAAGGTTTATGAGCTTGAGATGAGCTCAGAAAAGTTCGGCTCAGCTCATTTACAGCCCTACATATTTATTGTATGCCAAGGTTTTAAATTTCATTGAAGTTTTTCGATTTCGTTTAGGTAGGCAAAACCAAAATTCTAAAATTTTGCTCAAAAATATTTTAGGTAATTTTGACAAAAAAGGTTAAAAATTGTCGAAATAATTAATTTTACTTTAAATAATAATTAAAAAAATCAAATATTTTTTTTAAATCATAGTGAATATTCAATAGTTTCGATAAAAATTTGCTATTTATTCGTATAAATAAAAAAAATTTCCTAACCAAAATTTATTTCGGTTCTCCAAACCCAAATCATCGAGCAATAATTAGTGAAACACGTTACAGCTTTTTCTTTTGTCCTCCCCCCTCCACCGCCACCCCCCCCAAAAAAAGAAAAAAAATTCCTGACTCCACCCTTGATTTTTATGTGTGGATGGCCAATAGAGTGCTGCCCGCACTCACCCGCATGACAGGGCCATACGCACCTAATCCACTGTGGTTGGGTTGATGTTTACAAGCAAAAGTAGCAAAAATATCAAACTAACCTTTAAGTTGTTTAAATTATTTTTACATACATGCATATTAGTCTCTAGTCCCTACTTTTTTTTTTTTTTTTGAGGGGGAGGGGGTGATGTACTGAATGTTGTGTCATTGTCTAATAGCTTAAGCTTTTAGAGTAAATGGTTCTTAACATGGTATCAAAGTAAGCGGTCAAGTGTTCTTTCATGGGAATAGGTGGTTGTGTGTTTGCCTCGATACTTTTGTTCTCTCATAGATGTGTTGTGATCTGATTCAATTTTATAGTTTATATATATATATATATATATATATATATATATATATATATATAGAAACCCAACAGAAACCGCCAATAGAAGCCGAACTGAAGTCGGTTTGAATAAATTCTGTTTCGGATTTAATCGACCCAAATTGCACCCCTGCTCAGAGGTGTAGTCACCAAGCGGGACCCAATCATGAGTCAATCGTAAAATAATATTAAATATAAAATATCTACGGTTATGTAACTTTGTTTAATTTTTGTATATCACGACAAAATCTTTTATTAGTTTAATTCTCGTCTTTTTCCTTCAAAAATGAGAAATTGAGTGTTTGAATCCTGAAGGAATGTGATTACCACTCCTTCAGTATTTTTTTTCTGTCAGGGATGTGTTGTTTGTGTGTAAAGCTCACATTTGCGGGAGGATATTGAATCATTTGATATGCATTGTTGTGTTGTTCGCTAACGGTTTAAGCTTTTAGATTAAGTGGTTCTTAATAGGATGGGTTTAAATTAATGTATGCATCCTAATTTGAATTAGAAATTTGTATTGATTTGTGAAGACTTGATACATTTCATTACATAACCCTGGAAAATTCAAACTCTATATAACTAAGCTCTATATAGACCACTCGGTATAAAACTGTAAATGGTCTTGATAAACTTGTATGTAGTGTCACTTTAGTTGGTATGTACAATATAAAATTAATTTTGTACATTGTTCATAAACCACCCCATTGTCGACTATAGGAATTGTCCAAGGACTGCTTATCCATGCCACGTCTAGTTGGCCTATAATGCTTCATGTATCCTTGAGAGTAATCACGTATGTAGAAGTGAAAGGTGGGAGATATGGATGGAATTTGACTTGTGAGTCGCGAGTAGCAAAATTGTATGAAAGGCTTAGATATCCTGAAGGTCTACATGACGCAGCCTTGTCTGAAAAGTTACACCGAAGGGAAAGAAGTGTATTATCGTAGCATCTGTTGATGGTGGACTTTAATCACAGCACCATCGACACCACTGGTTCATAGCTCGATGACAATTACACGAGAGCATGAAAATGAAGACTAAAAAAAACTATTTCTTCGCCGTACAAAAGCCTCCTCATATAACTCATCATTGATAATATTGAACACTACTTGCACTTAATGACGTTGGGACTGCTATAGATTCAGATGATCATGTTCAAGGACAGATGCAGCCAGCCGCAAAGGCACGACTTAGGGGGCAGCAGTCACAGTTGTGAGAGCAGTTACCGTTGTGCCCCAAAACTTTGTTTCCCGATAAGAGGTAGAGGGGTTTTTACTGCTCGCGCCATGTCATAACAACTAAACAGAAGACAATACTTGTTCAATTGGCCTTGCCGCTCATGGTTAAAACACGATACAGGTGGCTCAAGCTGACCACCCACACTAAGCATGATTTGTAACCTTCCTTGTTTGCCATAACCGCTTCGGTCCGTCATCTTATTAAACTGCTACAAATCCGGTATCAACAGTATCAACTTAATTTTGAAATTGAACGACTAAAGGCTGCCTTTCAAGGGAAAATGATGCCCTTACAAGTCATTCTCCATGTGCATAGACAGTTAAATGACTCAAGTTCATTCATTCGCTTCCATGGTGAACAAAGCATTATAGATCAAGTACCTAATAACGAAAGAAATTTCTAATTACAGCACAAAAGCTGATGGAATCACAACTTGTTAATCATGGAATATGCACTTCCAGATGGTGCCCTAAACAACTTTAATCGAAAATATAATAACTATTTGGTTAAAGAAAAATAAAACAGCACTCTATATCATGTATTTGCCTCGAACTCAAGAAATCTAGTGGGGGGAGGAATGAAAGTCCCTGGATCTAGTCAAATCTGCAAATGTCGACCTATTTTTCCAGCCCTAAACATTAGTTGCAAGTTAAAACCCCTGCCAAAGATCATAGCAAAACCAATTGATCCTGAGCTACACCATACAAGTAGATAGCAGAGTGATGAGAGGAAATCGCCTTCTAAACCTTGCCCGTGGATTAATAACCCATTCATTCTAAAAAATGCCATATTTGCCAACTATAACTTTACACCGCAAGTTGTCTCTATTCGTACTAAACCTTCAAAGCCATTTGCCTGAGAGCTGAGTTTTCTAGCAGTGCATTACCCAGATTAAGAATCCTTTGTTGTTCATCCCTGCAGACCAATGCCCGCTTAACAAGATGATCCCTTTTATGCCCTCCCCCATCTCCCAGAAAAGATCATGTTGAAGCTTCTCTATTCTGTTAGCTACTGAAACAGTAAAGATCAAGAGGGGGCATAAAGTGGGAGATTTGCTAAACAGGTCTGAATAAGAAAATCCTACCACCTAAAGATAAGTAGTTCCTGTTTCCATATGGCAAGTCTTCCATATTTCAACCACTAACGTCCAAAAAAGCATAGGTTATCCCCAAATCATAAATGTTTAAGATGATGATTACTTACAGCACATCCTAGGATACCAACACAAGTTCAGAGCATATTAAACTCAGTATGAGTCCCCCTAGGAAGTAGCCCTTTTATATATTTCACTTTCAGGCCCGAGACCATCTGGAAGCATCTAAGAATACATTTGGTCTAGAAGTCCACAGATGCTTAAAGAAAAAGAATCATGCCATCAGCAAACTAGAGGTAAGAAATGGCCACCCGATCTCTGCCACCCTAAAACCACTAATGAGACCCAAAGAATTTGCCTTGGAGAGAAAACAACAAGACACTGCCAATAAGGGTGGCGAGAAATGGATTAGAGAGCTTCCTTTTCTAAGACCCCAAGATGAGAAAAACTGTTTCATCACTCTTCCATTCAAAATGAAGGAGAATAACGTATCGACACAATATCTGATCCAAATATGCCATCTACTACCAAAACCTTTCAACCAGAACACCACATCTCAAAATTCCCCTCTCAACTTGATCAAAGGCCCTTTTAATTTTTATCTTGCACACTAGTCCTGCATCCCTAATCTGAATCTTTCTTCTATACACTATTGAGAATCTACTACCTCAGAATGAAAGCAATCTAGTGTTATGGTAGAATCGACCCCAATACTTATTTTGGTCTCAAAGCTAGAACTTCAGTAATAATCTTGTACAAAATTCCTTTTCAAACTGATCAATCAAAAGATCTTATCTCCAATGCATCATTCTTCTCATAGAAGAGTTGCATTCTTTGTTTTGTCATTCATTCACCTCACTAGAAATTATTTAAAAACCTCCAAAAGATTCTTTTTAACCTCTCAACAATCCTAGAAAAAGGTAACCCCAAATAATCAGGACCATAGGCTTTATCCTTCACCAACTCTCATGCCGCTTTCTTCACCTTCATCCTCCTCGAATTGATTTTGTAACCATCCAACACAATCCTCCTCAATATCCAATTTTCCTAATCCAAACGTCATATCCTACTCTGATATGCTAGAGTAAAAGAAGGAGCAGACTCCTCCATTTCCTTTTCTAGCATCCACAATCTCCCCATCCCCAGCTAATTTTTAATTCCAGTCTTTCTTCTCCGTCTATTGGCTACTTTTGAAAAACTTGGTACTCTTGCCCACCTTTTTGATCCATGTAACCTTAATATTTTTACTTTAGATGAGCTCTTCTTTCTTGAGCAGGTCCTCCAACTGGCCTCTCATCCTTTTAACAACTCTCAATCTCTTCAAGGTCAAAAATCCTATGCTTTTCCTTTTAATCTATCTCAGCAATTGCCCCCAACAGTTTTCCTTCCAATTCAGACTTTTCTTTTGTTTCATCTATTCAATTTCTACATGATGAACCTTAGAGAATGCATGGGTCAAATGCCTATCCATGCCCATGAAACATTTTCTTTATGTGACCACCATTCACTAACCATTTCCTTGTAAAGGGTGAGCCGAACATATTCTCAAACTGAAATGGTGCAACAAGTACACACCTATAGCACTCTCTGTAGAATCAACAAGTGAATGGAAACATGCCCAGGCATCACCTATCGCTATGTATGGGGAACGTTAGCATCCAAGTATGAAGATGACATAAAGCTGAACAGCGAGAGGGAAAAAGTTCGGAAGAGAGAGAGAGACAAAGAGCGAGAGTTTGGAATACGGCCGGTATCTAACAAATAACAAAAGGAAGAGGATGTGTATTGATAAATTCAAATAGAGGAACATACAAAAAATACTGACTCATAACAAGAAAAAATAAAACTAGGAATTCAAAAAAGTCTATCATAGTCTAGCTCTCCTCAAGACAGGTTAGCATGTGTGTGTGTGTGTGTGTGTGTGTGTGTGTGAGAGAGAGAGAGAGAGAGAGAGAGAGAGAGAGTTCTCTCTCATATGTTACCTTACTCACTTGGGGCCTATGAACAACTAAGTCGGCTCAGCTTCTCTTTTTGAACCAGATTCACTTCCAATGTGGAGCACACTTGACCCTATGTCACTTGATGTATCATCAAGGAATAAAAACAACTTAATGGATTCATCTACATCTCCCAATCCATCATGCTCAATATTTTGCTCCCCCCCTTTTTTATGATCAAATCTAATCACATTGAAATCCACAACAATATACCATGGAAAAACCCACACACCATGAATCTCCCATTAATCATCACGAAGGACTCCTCACACTCCTAGTCAGTTTAAACCATTGAAACTAGTTGACACCCATTCAAATCAATCCTCAATACACTTGAATTTGATCAGCATCAAGAATGCCTCATTTTCCTCACTCACTACACCATCCACATCTTAAATTACTAGCATGCCCCCCAATAGGAAACAGATAATAAAGCTCCCAATGCCTTTTCCTATTCCCCCACACCTGTCAAATCAGTATTATTATTGTGTTCCTTTTATTATTCTTGCAGGAAAACAATGTCAAGAATCACTCTAGAACACATCTAAAAATGCTTTTCTATAATCAAGCCCTCCCAGACCACACATTCCAATCCATAATCTTCATTGATGATATGATGATACCGCTTCCTGACCTCTAGTTCTAACCCCATTTTCCTTGCAATGTAAGGATCACTTTAGGTTCTTCAGTTCTCAAGGTAGGAGATAAACACCATCTCATACTCCCTCCTATGCCCTCCTCAACCTTTAGACCACATCCGAAATGCTAATTGGACTCCTATTCCCATCCCTTACCTCCATCCTCTCAAGGGTACCTATCTCCTCTACCCTTACCCATTCTAATCCATGCTCTCCCCTCTAGTTAATCCCTCCTCTCTTGCAATGGGAATGATTGCGTACTTGTGTTAGGCAAGACTACATATAAAGAATGTAAAAACAGAGCCAGACTCAAAACAACAGAGTTGATAAAGACGTGAAGAAGCTTTATTGAGATAGTGACCATCCAGACCTTGCTCTCGATCCCCCTATAATTTTGTGCCCCTTCTTTTGAAGCTTAGAGGACTCAGCTAGTCGCATATACTACTCATGCCCTTATAAGTGCAAGCTATAAAGATAACAATTCTTTCCACACTAACAAAATATCTCCCATGCTTTCCAAATTTCCATTATCCACATGCACAGATTTGCAATTATCCAAAATCTGGTGGTCCAGTGAACCGGAGAATATAGCACTCACATTACAATTTTGATGTCACACCCTCATGGCATGATCAAAATAATCCCCCACCCCAAATCCATCCCCTCCCATATTAATAACATCTTGTACTTTTTATTGTTGCTGAAAGCATCACAACATCCTCATCTTGCACTTTTAATGGTTGACTTTGATGGTTGAAGAGCCACCCAAAAATCCTCATCCAAAGTGATTGTTGAAGAGTCGCTAGTATCATATTTTTGGGGAGGGTCGTGAACAAAATTTGGATGATCTCCATATTCACACGTGCTTCTTGAACCATCAACATTACATACTGTAATTGATGTTATAGAGATGTTTTCTCCCACTACCAGCCTCCTTCCCCATCTAATCATTGCTACTCTTCCACTCCAACCCATACTATTTCGCCATCTCTTGTTCATCATCTCCCTTTGACCAATCATCGCCATCCTCTGATAAGGTAGTTAGAGCTTGACATAGATTGTGCTTTCATGGCTTGTTCTTCCCTTTGTTGTAAACATTGTATTGCTCTAGTCCTTACAATCCAACAAAGGCCTTTTGAAACTCCATGGAGATCATTTCAACTAGTGGTTGTAGTAGAGGTTTAATAGTAGAGGGCAGGACATATTCATCATTAACACCATTGGATCGACACTTTCATTGGATACCTTGCATGGGCTGACCTTGATTCTAGTACAGCAAAAAGGTTAATTTGCATGGGATCAACATCTTTGTTGATTCTCTCTTCATCTGGGCTAACCTCAACTCTGGGCTAGTGAAAATGTTGATCTGTTACAGTGCCAAATCCTACTAATACTCTGTATATGTCCCAATTAGTATTTGGACTGCCTGTCCAATCTCTAAAACACCACCGCCAATTAGTCCAAAGCTTTCATCTGTTAAGAAGTGTACAAAAATGCAGTCCACCTTAATCCACATATAGTTCACCCCAACTAAACCAACTAATGATCTCCCTCCCACTACGAACAACCTAGTATAGAATATGGATACTATGAATACTCCTTGAATGTCTTTCAAGGAAAGAATCCAAACACTTGCCAGCAACCTAGCCTAAACCTGTAAAGATGAAAAGAAAAACACTTTTGCATTTGATATGGACATCAGCTTGAGACAACCTTTCCTATTGCAGACCGCAATTTTATTTTTTCTTTGTCGTACTTCAATAGCGATGAAAATAAGGAAAGAACCACAACATGGCTAGGTCCCACCGCATCTTCCTCAAGTATTAACTAACCAAGAGAGTTCATCTAAACTTAAGAGATCGACCCAACCACTTAATTGCTCTCTATTACTCCCTTGAGCTCCCCATGTTGTATTCATCAAGACTCCTTGTGTTATTAAGGCTCTACCATCTACTTAGGGATGAAAATGGGAAAACCCTAAAAACATCTCTACAAGAGTTTACTTTACAACAAACCTACTCCAAACCTGATCAGGGTGAGGTGAGGAAAACCCAACTCTATATCACAACATAGCAGGTTAGGATTGCACCAAACCCAATATGGAGTCCAACTCTATGCGTTACACACCCAACCCATTAGGAATGGGATGGGATGGGTTAACTATTTATTACACCCCATTGCCATCCCTACCTATAGCAGGATTCTTACATGTTTGTGCCTGGTACTCAAAGAGATGGGATGGTTTTTCCTGTCACTCAAATAGATGTCAAATTAAGTTCTCTTGTTGTTTGAGTACAAGTTTGGGTACTTTTGATCTTATTCATTCTGAAGTGTGGAGACCACTCCATTATTTTTTTTCATATGCTGCAAAGCAAGCGAAACTATTCACTGGATTAAGAAAAGAATAGCGGTCAAGTTTTTCCAGTTACTGCTATGGTTGAACTACCTGAGACTCTTTGCTTAACTTGCTATTCTGTCGGAATGCTTGCCCTTTGTTCACTGCTGGCTATAGTTTACTGCTTGCTGATAAAAAATCTGTATACAATGAGAAAGGGAACATTGGATATGCAGAAAACATCCAAGGGCACAAGATAACTCGCTAAGTCGCTTGACAAAATAGCCCTGTAACTTAAGGAGAAGGGGTGCTCTTCATAAAGGGGTCACAGTGTTCAGACCTGGGCGTTGTTTACCAAAATCACAGGTCTCTGCAAAGTTGTAAGACCATGTATAGGGATCGACACCTACTCGGTGTCAAAAGGTCAAGAAAGTTGACCTGATGCCATGGGAGCCAATGACCGAAGCCTTGGTGAACAACGATTGCAATCATAACGGTCAACGGAATTCCTTGTCGGGTATGTTCCGACATACTTTAAAGGGGCAAAAATCTAAGCATCGTCTCAGATTACGTGTCCAATGCCTTTTGTTTTTCCTGGCATCTGTTATTCAGTGATTTGTAGTGATGGTTTTTGGGGAGTCAAAACCTTCAAAGAAAGCAGGTATTCTTTTGAATTGCATCATGTTACAAATTACTCCATTTCGCATATCGCATATAATGCAATACAATCTTGACAGGTAGATATTGTCATTGTCATTGTACTAATGCCTGATCTTGATTGCTTTGGTATAAAGTAGGATTTTCACATCAATGGCTAGTCCATGTAGGTCCACTCATCTTGGTATCTGTTGACCCAACCAAGAGACTGCTTGTAAGTCAAGCTTTCTTGTCATGAGTTCTCCCATGCGTATAATCTGAAGTGACCTACTACTCTCAAAACCATGCATTTGGGTTAGAAAAATAACATATACAGATCCTCCTCCAACCTTTCCCTACTCGTACTATTTCACCTTTAGTTAGGTCCAAGCAACAAATTCTCACAACCTGGCTTATGCTAGATGTCAAAGTCAAACATTGAAAAGACTGCCTGTCACCAAAAATGTTGGCTAGTGGGAACCTTTTGTCTTTGTTCTTCAAGACTCCTTCTAATGGCCTAAATTTCATTACAAGAAAAACATTCTGATTAAGGACATGAATCTGGAATTTAAAACCACATTGTTGGCTGCTACACCTAACCTTTCTAGTAGTGAGAGTTTGGTGTTTGATTTCGCCCAGCTTCTAGAGGCAAATTGCACTACTTCCTCCATGTATCTTCATTGCTTCAAAATAGCTCCACATCTAATATCCAACATATCCCTCGCTAATTAGAGACATTTTTCTGATAAAACTAGGATGGGCATATTCCTGACCATTTGTTTATCCTATGGCCTGCTTGAGTATGTTTTCTCTCTTAATAATCGTTTATAAGTTAGTTTTAAAGGAGAGATGAAAGGATGCCATAAATGTAATAAAAAGATACTAGAAATCCTTTTGGCATGTTAATTCATATTTATTTAACGTAACAATATAAAAATCCCACCCACACCCATTTAAAAAAGCACTTAACTTCCTGATATTCACCTTGTAATGTGAGCCACACAATAAAAGGTGTTAAAAATTTCCATTTGGCCTACATTGTTGCCACATCATAATACAGGAATGCAGTGGGAAGAAAAAGAAATTAAACGAAGAATATGCCAACCCTCCAAAAAGGCAAATCTCCATTCATGATTGCACAAATTGCTAAATTAAACAAATCTCCAATGGGTATCCATTAATTTGTGAAGAAAAAATGGGGTCTTCTCCCTCAAAGGAAATCTTTTGGCCTTCTTGAGAGGTTAAAGGAATCAATCAACATCTAATTCAGAAATCTCACCTCAATCTTCCTCAAAATTACTAGTTTTTTGTGTACGATTTTGATCGATTAAGTGTTTAATGCACACAGAAATGTGTTTTTAGGGTACTTGTCAAGAAAAGCCACGACTTAACGCTCTAAAAAGCTTCCAGACCTTAAGCAAGTCAAGGAATCCATCAACATTTGATTTGGTTTTGTTCACAGATCCCAACTCACCTTCCTCAAAAGCACAAGTTTCATATAAGACTTTGATCAAGAATGGTGTTTTGGGGAGGGATGGGGAAACATAAATTCCATAGGATGAAGAATACGGGGAAAGGTGTATAGGGTTCCTTTTAGCCTTCTAGCAAAGCTTAAGGAACGAAAGTGCCATTAGTTATCATATGTTGAGAGCATTTTTCAATTACATCGTCACATAGGAGAACACTGGGAAGGGAAAAAGAAAACAAGACGGAGAACAATCAATTTGTGAAGGATGAGAAAGAGAGAGAAGAAACATTTTCCCTTTTTCTTTTGTACTTCCGTTTTGTACACTTCCCTCTTATGACATTAACATGGCACATCAAAAAGAGCCTTTAACACATCTATAATGCGGATCCTTTAGTAGGTAAGCAACAATTGGACAGTCAAGCACTTCTATTTGGATATGGATGCTTTTTTTAAACCACTAGCTTTAATTTGATGCATTAAAGGACAAAATATACTTCAAACAACATGTTGTATGCCATATTTTGCACTTGACATGCTCAAATGTGATGCCTAAACTCCACCTGATTTAGCAGAAAACTTAGGCCTCATCCTGTACTAAACCTGCTTGCAACTTAGACTTCGTCCTGTATTACTGAAACATCAATCATTAAAACTGGCTATCATTCACTTGCAAATGCATTTACTGCCTAGAAATATCAAATGTCGAACTGAATTCACATTTTATGGTACATTATACCATCTACCAACTGTTATATGCTCATTTCACACTTCCTGATCACAATGAAGAAAACTGACTAACTACATAGTTTAAGGACAAACAAACAAAACTCAAGCATCCATTCAAGTTAAAATCTAATTGCAACAAAATGCAGATAAAACGTAAACAAACATCTTTATCAAATACATTCAATTCACTAACTTAAACGAAACAAGCTGCGAATTAAATTAAAATCAATTCTTTTGAGGACAAAAAAAAAGGGAAAAATAAGCTAGTTGAGCGATCTAATCGACCTCTTGAAGACGGTGCACCGGCGGCGACATCTTCGGCGGTGAACTTGCCCTTGGCCTTATCGGCGGCACGGCCTTTGGCCTTACGATCAAGGAGCGCCTTGCGATCCTTGTCGAGCTTGAGCTTGGTGACGACGACTTTGGACGGATTGATGCCGACGTTGACGGTGGATCCGATAACCTTCTCGCGTGTGATGCGCTCCACGTGGATGACCCATTTGCGACGGTAGACCTGCACCACCTTGCCTTCTCTGTCCTTGTAGGTTCCACGAACTACCTGAACCTCGTCGTCCTTTCTCACCGGTACCGACCGGACGTTGTACTTGTTTCTGAGATCCGACGATAGAGGGGCGCTCATCAGTACACGGCGCACGCTAGACGGGGCGGAGAAGTGCGCCTTCCGGCACTTACGCCGGGAACTCGAGACTCGAGGGTTGTACTTCATGGTTGATCTGTAAAGAGATCTGACGATGGATCCGACGGAGAGTAGCAACCAGAGTCTCTCTCGCTCTCTATTCTGGGTTTTTGCGGCCTCGCATCTTAAGGGTTACAGCAATCCATACAGCACCGTTGGATTGCTGTCACGTGGACTTAACCGAAAAATAAAAACTAACGTTAACGGCAATAAAAAAATAAATTTTTTATTCAAACTCTACCCTAACCGAACAAATGGCGTGCATTCATCTTTTTTTTCTCTATTCTACTCTTGTTCTTGGTGCATGCTCTTCTTCTTTGTACGTGAAATTATTGTTTGCTCATCCTCAAGGCCAAGTT
>JAUPMG010035636.1:0-28470 GCA_031762675.1 Pachysandra terminalis | reverse complement strand
CCCCCCCACCAGCACCCCCACCACTCCACCACAACCACCACCAGCCCACCACCCACACCACCACCCCACCACCACCACCTTTGAAAAGACAAGTGTGCAAAATTTATGCATGAGCATGAGATTTTATAGAAATAATTGAAGTTAAGAAAAAAAAAGTGATTTTTTGTTGCTAAAACTCATTCTTGTGAATGTTAACCAAACATCTATTTTACGTTGGAACTCATTTTATAACATGCTAACCAAGCACAATCAAAAAACATTCAAAATGAGTTCCTAGAATGAGTTCTTGATCCAGAATGAAAGCCAAACGAGGCCTAAGAGACCAGAAAAATAGTTTTTCTTCATTCAATCATTTGATGTTCTGTTTGAAAAAATTGGAATCCCCTTCCACTATGAAAGTGGTGCACAAACCTAGTGAAACATTAATGTAAAAATACCCAAATGCCCTCCACTTAAGTGCCTCATTGTAATTCCCTATTCTAACCTCTACTAACATCAGAAAATAACCAAAATACCCTTAAAATAGCTCTAAAGGACAACAATAAATAAACAAATTAAAAAGGATTATGAACTAAAAGAAAGACTAAAATAACAAAACAAAGCAACCCATAGCATCTCTCCAATATGGAGTCTTCTAGATGTGTGTGCTCATGGGGTCTTCACCTCGATGTTCCACCTAACTCAGCCATAAAGAAGGCTGAAAGTGCCTCGTCCTACACCTCTGGTACATTCTAAAACCAACTGAAGTGGTGATGTCCCCATCAACTCTCCCGGGCTGGGAGGAATTTGACTTTGGTGAAACTGATTAACAAAATCCGGATCTAGACGCTGAAACTCGATCTCGGTGATCCAGGTATGTTTGAAGTAGACGATGCTTCCACTTAACGAGATACGTGATAGCCCCCATGTCGTGTAGAAACCACTTGGTGATCTAAGACATTTTCAATCTCTTCTTTCCTCTTCGGTAAGATGGGTGAAAGAGGTATTGGCTGAGGGAATTGAATAGTAGGTGGCAATGGAAAACTGGTAGATGGGAAAGTGAGGTAAAAAGGGTTCAGAGGTTGTGTTGTAGTGTCTTGAAAAGGCACAAGATTTTCTATATTGAATGTTGAACTAATACCCATATTAGCAGGAAGATCCAACACATTCGCATTAGGACCAGCCCGTTGCAAGTTCTTGAATGGACTTGCACTGCGAGATTGTAGCTTCTTAGTGGTTCTTTGTAGGAAACGCTCAGTCCTGGCATCTGAAACACTTAATGGGAGTGTTTCCCTTTGGAGGTCCGCCAACTGGATTTTTTCCTTTGTTATCTCTAATGTTGGAGGATGTGCTAGCATCAGCCCTAGGCGGCTGGTTTCCAAAAACAGCCCTAGATCCAGAAGGTCGGGCCTAGCTGTTGCCTCACGGGACTCAAATCGCCAAACCCCAGAGAAGCATAGATATCGCTCTAGCTCGGGAGTGATGTAATAAGCATCATCCAAAGAGCTGACATGATGGGGAATCGGCTCTTTTTGGAGCTTAGGCTAAAGGCCAATAGTAAACCTAGTGAGAGTCACCAAAGGATCTTCCTGTACATTGCACCTTAGCATGAACTCATCAAATTTAACAATATAATCCCGAACAATCATTGATCTTTGGCATAAGGTCTGCCATTGACGTAAGAGACTCTCACATAGGTTAGAGGAAGATATTTCTCCTTGAGCTCCTCCTTCATCTCTTCTTAAGTAACAATGGGTGCTTGGTTTGCTCTTTCTAGTCCTCTCTATGTTAATCCAATAGAGTTTGGCTTTCCCAATCAACTTCATTCTAACAAATCGGACTTTCCGATTTTCAGACATATCATACCAATTGAAGCAGTGGTCCATGCATGAAAGTCAGTCAAGGAAGATAGTGGGTTGAAGTCGACCATCAAAGCTAGGTGCTTCAACTTCAACAGATCTAAGCATCCAATCATTTGGATCATAATGACCTTGGTAATTTTCATGTTGAAAGTGTGGTGCTCGTCTGCATAAACCCCTCTCTCTGCCTCGACCACGGATATGAAAGTAATCCTTATCAACTGACTCTAGGTCAAACTGCTGGTGGTTCATTGGTTGATCAACTTGGGCATTCATTGGGTTATCTTGCACATTCCGGTTTGCTTCCAAACTAACTAGTCTCTAATTCAGAGAATTCACGTCGGTGGACAAGGCCAGTTGAGCAGAAATTTGCTGCAGGAGCTGATTGTTGTTAAGTTCCAACTCCAATGGGGTAGTGGGTGTCTGGGATGATAGGAAGTACCACTACACATGGGCATGCACAACCAAGGGGACAAAACTAAATGTGATGCACGACGAACAACTATATGGTGCCTATACCTATATGCAAGGACTCGAATAGAAGAACCTTTAGGAAGAGAAGACTAAGAATAGAACCTTAAACTAGGACCATGCTCTGATACCAAATTTGATGCAGCATGCATGAAAATCATGTACTGTGGTAATTTATTTTTTTTTTGATGAATAGTGAAGGTTTGTATAAAAAGTAAGGAGAAGGAAAAAAGTACAAAAGTTCCCCAAGTAGGGGAACCAAAAGGCAGAAAATAAAATACAAGACAATCCCCACCACATCCACTAGGCCAGCCAATCTACATTAGAACCACTGCATCCCAACATCTTGTAATATAAATTCTTGAAATATCTTTGAATTCCGGTAGAATACTAGCCCAAAATGAAGCCATACTCATTATAGAGTCTATCAAAGCTGCCAACGTATAACTCTTCTTCAAAAATTCCCCTGTTCCTCTCCCTCCAAATACCCCATAACACTGCAAAAAACACCAGTCTATATGGAATTTGACCCCTCTTTCCAAGGGATGGGAAACACCATTGAGCAAACCACATATGGATAGATCGAGGACTCACCCACTAAATCCTTGCCAATCTTATAAAATGCATCCAAACCCATCTCGCCCACCAACAATCAATAAGAAGGTGATCCACTGATTCCCCAAACCTCAAGCACATTGGGTAGACTTGAGGGGACACATACATAAATGGCCTTCTTCGTTGCAACAAATCCGCAGTATTAATTCGATCCAAGAGAATTGTCCATGTGAAAGCTTTGACTTTGAGAGGACCTCTGGCTTTCCAAAGTAGGGAAGTAGAAAAGAGTGGTGTCGAAAAAGAGACCTAGTCAGAACTCAGCATAGAACAAAAAGACTTTGATGAAAAACAACCATTAGGGTCCGGACTCTAGATTCTAGAATCAAGATTACTACCACTAATAACCACATTTTTTATTAACTCAAACAAAGTAGCTAATTCATCAATTTCTACCGACCTAGAATCCCGGAGAAAAGGAAGGGTCCACAAAAGATCCGAAATTGACCAACTAAGAACATCAAACATTACAGAATCTTTACGAGTGGAAATCCGGAAGACTCTCGGAAACTTAGATGCCAAAATAGAATCCCCTCACCATGGGTCCAACCAGAAACGAACAGACGAGCCCGACTCAACCGAAAATCTCACACAGTTTTGGAAAATATGAAAAACACCTGAAATAGCCTTCCAGGGACTAGCCGATCGTATAGCAGCCAAATGATTAAAATCCCACCCATTTTCATGACTACCGTACTTACTTGCAACAATAGATCTCTATAAAGCATCTCTTTCAACACTAAATATCCAGAGCCATTTTCTGAGAAGGGCTTTATTCTTGTTTTGGATGTTACCCAGAGAAATGCCGCCCAACTCTTTTGGCACATCAGACCACTTAACCAAATGATCTTTCTTCTTTCCTTCCCTCCCCACACCACCACCCCCGTCCCACAAGAAATCTCTTTGAATTTTTTCAATCCTATCACTCGCTCCTTTGGGCATTTTGAAAATGGACATAAAATAAGAAGGGAGATTACTAAGGGAAGCCTGAATGAGGGTAATCCTTCCACCAAGGAAAGATAGTTTCTTTTCTAATGACTGGGTTCCACATCTGAACCCCATGATGACTTCCATTCACAGACATACCCAAGTGTTTCATAGGCCATTCTCCCACCCCACATCCCAACATTCGAGCACACACTAAATGAATAATTTCCTCTGCATTAACTCCAAACAGACTACTCTTTTCCAGATTGACTCTAAGACTTGAGATCATTTCAAAACATCTAAGAATGCACTTTGTCCAAAAAATGTTTATCTCTTGACAGTTCAAGGAAGAAAATTGTGTCATCTGCGAATTGAAGATGCGACAAGGCACCTTCTCCCTACCAACCTTAAACCCTTTTATCTTCCCCAATTCCTCCGCTCTTCTAAGAAAACAACTCAAGATGTCACAGGGAAAGAGGATCACTTGACGTAATCCCCTGGATGAAGGCACTAATCCTATGACACCTTTATTCAGAAGAAAAGAAAAACTGACATTTCTCAAACAACCTTTGATCCACCTACACCATTTATCCGGAAATCCTTTTCATCTTAGAACTGAGTCAACACACTCCCACTCCACCTGGTCATAAGCTTTTTCTAAATCAACTTTGAAAGCATACCCCGGTTCTCTTTTCTTAACCTTTTCCTCAATACATTCATTTGCAATCAAGATGCTGTCCGTGATTTGTCTCCCTTGAATGAATGTACTTTGATTTTTTGATACTACAAACCCGATAACACCTTTCATTCTATTAGCCAACACTTTGGCTATAATCTTATACACACTTGTAACCAAACTGATGGGTCTGAACTCTTTAACTTTTGAGGCCCCTTTATCTTGGGAATCAACACTAAGAATGTTGCATTCATGGCTTTATTGATAATCCCACCAATCTGAAATTCTTTGAAAACCTTCATTAAATCCTCTTTAATGATGTCCCAAGACTCCCAACAATCCTGAAAAAATGCCATTGAAAACCAATCCGGTCCTGGAGCCTTATTCCTATCCATTTCCCAAATTGCCTTTCTCACTTCTTCTTCCTCAAATTCTAACAATTTTCATTGCTTCTTTCTCATTCAATTTAGGTCCACTCATCAATGAAAGATCAAACTTAAACATTTGTTTGGATTTATACAACTTTGAGAAAAATCAGAAATCTCCCTTTTTATTTCCTTTTGATTTTCATTCAATTCCCCGTTAATCTCCAAAGACACCATCTCATTCTTTTTACTCCTGAAGTTTGCCATTTTATGAAAAAACTTTGTGTTCCCATCCTCTTTCAACCATTTCACCTTCGATTTTTGTCTCCAAAATATTTCCTCTTTCTTCAACAATTCTTCAAGTCCTACTTTTAGATTCCTCCTAGATTCTCTCTTACTTTGATCAAGGGTTCTATTTTCCTCTTCTCTGTCAATTTTCTGAATGTCATTCAAAATTTGATTCTTCCTGTCCGGGAGTCACCCAAACACCTCTTTATTCCATTTTTTATCTTCTCCTTAACACCTTTCAGATTTTTCAAAATTTTGAAACCTTCCCAACCCGAAACTCCTTCCTTTTTATTCCACCATTCTTTAATCTCTTGTTTGAATTTTGGATGGGAAGCTACATATTTTCAAATCTGAAAGGTTGGGGGCCACCTCTCACATTTTGATCCATTGAGATAAGGATAGGTGAGTGATCTGAAATTGGTCTACGGAGAACTCTTTGGGTTAACTTTGGAAATCTTTACTCCCACTCAGAAGAGACAAGAAGTCTATCCAACCTACAACTCACTGGATTTTCTTGAAGATTGGACCAGGTAAATCTCCCACCAATGACAAGAAAATCAATCAATTCACAATCATTAATAAACTTCGCAAAACCCCTCATACTCTTAGTAACTTTGTGTGCACCTGATTTCTCTTTGGTGTACCTAATCACTTTGAAATCCCCAAGTAAACACAACTGATCACTCCATAACCCTCTAACACTCTTTAGTTCCTCCCAAAAATCAGGTCTCTCTTTTGGTTTATTTGGACCATAAACTCCCGTCAAAATCCATTCAAAGCCATCATCCACATTTGAAAATTTTATGGACACCGAAAAACTGCCAACCCACACTTCCTTATCACTACAACATCAATATCCCAAACAATGCAAATCCCTCCTGATCTTCCCACCGACGGTAGAAGTTCCCACTCTTTGTTTCTTGATCCCCCAATTTGACGGATTAATCTCTTGGATACTGTTTCCTTCTTAGTCTCCTGAATCACCACTATGTCTGCCGTAGTTCTTCTCCATAAATCATTTATTGCTCTTTTTTTCATTATTCCCCACTCCTCTCACATTCCAACTAATTATCTTCATTGAGTAACCTTCTCTATCTCCCCTACCTCTAGGCACTTCCCTTTCTTTCTCTTATACTGTAAACTGCATTGGACATTCCTACTTTTCGAGTCTTCCATCTCACCCTCATTCGACTCTTTTCTCACTCTAAACTCCTTCACAGCTTCAGCTATGGGGATATGTTCCCCATACTTGCCAGAAACTGTGATCTGAAACTCCTCTGCCAAGTCTAAAACTCTTTCCCACTCACTTTTTCTGAACCTTACCCCTCCCTCATTTCCTTCCTCACCCAAACCAGTTGGTTCTACATTTTTTCTGGGTAACACCCTCCACACTCTTGCCACCCTTCAAGACAGAAAATGGATCTGGGTTCTCTTGGATTGAGATGTCTTTGTGAAAACCATTCTGCAGTAAGACATTATCAGTAAAACCCGGTGAAAAATCAATTAAATGAACTGAATTAATCAGTTTACCTTGGCTCTCTGGTGTAGACATACAATCTTTATTTGTGTGAAATTCTGGTACCTGTACCTGACTCAATTTCGAAAAATTCAAGGGAACAGATGAACAAGAAGCAGGATTTGGTGAGTAACGACTATCAGAACAACCCTTGTATGAATGATTGCTGCAATGATCTTGCTGTAAAAAAGGTGGATATTTTTCCCCCAACGTGTTACCTATATGCAATTGGTCCAGAGAAATTTGATCATCGTTGATAAATTCTAGATTTCCTTCCTCCATCCTGATCACCATCGATTTCAGTTTTACCTCCTATAACTTTCATGTAACTCCACCACTTCGTCCTCTTTTTCAGAATCTTCACGTCCCAAAGATTGAAACTCTTGCACCGCCATACCTGAACCTTCAACTCCGTTGGCAACATTCAGATTTTTAACAGAACCGAGACTCTCATTACCCCTTGTTGAAAGAGTAGGAGATTAGCCGACTAGGGTAGGGAAGACTCCTCCTTCAGGGGTAACAAAGCCATCGGACCCAACAATTGTCTGTGACGCTTTGCCATTAGATGACAACGAAGAAGAATTCATTTGATTCATCTCTTCTTTATTCTTCAATATCTGTTAAAAAATCTTCTTCATTTCTACCTCGACTAAAATAAATATATCTTCTAGTCTCATTCCTATTCCGGCATCTTCACCATTTGTAGCTACTCTCGAGCTTCGATGTCTTCTGGTTTCTCTAGAACGTCTTCTCCCACGACCTTGAGAAGAAGAGAATTCCCGTGGGCCACTTGATTCGGATCGAGACCCCAACGGGCCCCCATCGACTTCGAAACGCTCATGTGTAAGCCCAACACTTTGGGCCCAATCTCCCTGATTAAGCCCATCACCAGTTTTTTCAAATTCTCGCTTCTTGAACCAGTGGGCAATTCAAATTTTGGTCAAAATTGTCATTAACTGCAGCGGGTCCACTGCCATAACTATTGTCTTCCATCCCACTCCTTCCTCCATTCGATTTTGACCACATGGCACTAAAACCTTTGGGTTCTCCCACCTGCGCAGATCGTCTTCTTTGGTGAGATCAGCTGGAGAAAAGATACCAAAACTCACCGGAAATTTCAAAGGAAAGTAGTTAAAAGTTTCAAAACTATTCGATCCATCCCACATCACAATATTCCTTAGAATGTTTCGGAAAATAGTTTCCCTCACTTGAATTTCTGCTCTCCCCAACCCATTTTCCATACGATCTACTTCCCCAACGTCGATTAAACTTCCGCACAACTCCCCAATAATCTTAAGGGTTTTCACTGCAAGTAACTAGGCCGGAATCCCTTCAATCACTATCCAGATCCTCTTCTGTGAAACTGGGCCAGCCGTCATTTCTTCTCCAAGAGGCCATCTCTTCAGAATAATTTCCTGACCTCTATCAATCTTAATACTTCCTTGTTCTATCATTCTTCGGGCGTCTTCCTTGGAATTTGTGAAGAAGAGTGCTTTCTTCTGGTTAATGGCTACAAAGGCCCAACTTCAACTTTGCTGCATTCCCATCTTACTGCTTCAGCAGCTCCTTCCCAATCGCGACATGGATAGCTTACCAAACACAGTATTGCAAAAGCCCATTTAGTTGATGTGGGGTATATTGCTGCAACTGGAACACAACCACGGCTGGAAATTCCTCCGGAAATCTCGTTTTTGGCTACAACGCATTGAAACTTATGGTTGTGCTCTTGCTCTTTCTCTTCTCCGGAGCAATCGAATTGCTCGTAGTTGTTCTTGTGACTTGATTCAACCTAAAAATGTCATTGCACATGGAAACGATATAATTCCAACCTATGTTATTTTCCTTCGACAGAAAAAGTAAACAGTGCTTCATTTCATTTTTAATGGATGTGATTTTGTGAAAATCTCCTCTAGGTTTTTCTTACATTCCAGCAAAAGTACTCTCCCAACCATTCTAGAAGATCCCAGAAATCCAGACGATGGTGCTCTCTTGCAAATACCCTCCATCTTTTTCAAGAACCATTCGATTTCATCTTCTTGTAGCACGATCCAACATGAAAAAGGACCACACCTCTCAGTTATTCTCAGCCATTTTCTCCCATTATTTCTGAAACCCTCAAAAGAAATGTCCTTTCTCTCCACTCGAATGCTTTTCTGGACTGCTCCAGTTGTGTTCTTCGCTGGGTTTTCCTTTGGGACGCCTCCTTCAACAATGCTTGCAAAGGTTCGGTGAACTCCATTGTTATCCTCAATCACCTCTGCTTTCCTTTTCTATCCTTGAAAGCACTCAAAGAAATCTCAACGTCTCTTTGCTGTATCCAGCGGCTAAGAGATCAACAATCTTTTCTGTCAACCCCTTGTGATGTTTGCTTACTGACGTTCCTGCTCGTCTCCTCCATCTATTCACGATCACACTGTTCACAAACCCTTCAATCCGGTATCTGGATGACACTGTTCACGATCACTATTCACGATCATTGTTCACGATCGTGCACTGTGGTAATTAGAGATCAGATTTTAGAACAATAATAAATAATTCAAATAAAACAGCAAGCTATTCACACAATAAGTTACCGAAATATTCTAATCAAGCATTAAAAGATTGGAACCTAAAAAAAACCACAGTGCAAAAGTCATTCAATTTCTAACACAGTAGACCTAAAGGAAGTTAGGATTTCCTAATTAGCATAGGGTTCATCCAATACTCATTTAGGAGGTCAAATACCTATTCTAGGACTGTAGATAAAATTCAGGTTCTAAAACATTATCAAATCAACAAATTAAAGGGTTTATAAAGGAGTTTAATGTTGCTGGAAATAATAGAAAACAGTCTAAAGGTAGACGAAAATTCTAAATGAAAAATCTACGGTAATAAGACGATTATAATAGGTAGGAAAAAAGAACTAAAATAAGAGAAGATGGGTATTGAGAAAAGGTCAATATCTAACCTTGGATCTGATCTTCTTTCACTAGATGGGAGAACAATTGTTAGATCTTAATAAAAAAATCAATCAATATGAACTTTTGTTTTTTTGGTAAAACAATCAAGATGAACTTACCAGAGAGAAGAGAAATAAAAGTGTAGGAATCACTCCTAGGGGATTCACACCCTCCAATCACAGGAACCAGGGTTTCCAAGCTTAGGAGACCAAAAAAATAGCTTTTCTTCATTCAATCGTTTGATGTTTTGTTTGAAAAAATCGGCAGCCTCTTCCAATATGAAAATGAAAAACAAACCTAGTGAAACATTAATGTAAAAGTTACCCAAATGTCCTCCACTTAAGTGACTCGTTGTAATTCCCTATTCTAACCTCTATTAACATAAGAAAATATCCAAAATACCCTTAAGACAGCTCTAAAGGAAAACAATAAATAAATTTAAAAGGACTATGAACTAAAAGAAAGACTAAAATAACAAAACAACCTGCTCCAAAGCAACCCATAGCACCTATCCAATATGGAGTCTTCTAGATGTGTGTGCTCATGAGGTCTTCACCTCGATGTGCCACCTAACTCAGCTATAAAGAAGGCTGAAAGTCTCTCCTCCTACGCCTTTGGTACACTCTAAATCAGCTGAAGTGGTGATGTCCCCATTAGAAAAATTCATGGTCCCGTAGCAGACATCTAATATTTACTCCAATTAGTAGATCTTGACCATTGAACATAATTGTTTTCCTTTTGTTTTAGATTCATTGCATAACTCAGATCATATGGTCAAAGTGACTTCTAGAAGAAGGGAAAATATACAATTTCCATTTCTTATATCTCTCCAAATAAAATAACAGTTCGGGGATTTTTAAACATGGAAGGCTGGTAATGTTTACTAATAATTAGGGGCTAAACTATGTTTAACAAGTCAGACATGGAAGGGCTATTCTCATGCCCTTTCAAGATGGAAGCATGGTATCAAAATGAAACTATACTAAACATATATGTAGCTGGAAACAAATAGAATAGAAAACTATATTCCTTGTGAAACTATTTTTACATAGTTGTAAACTTATTTTGGCACCCTATAGGAGTAAGTAGCAACTATAATCAGGAGATAAGCTTGATGTTGAAAGGATTTATGGTGTTGTTATAATAATTTGCAGAGCTTTTCCATGATAACAGTTCTCTTCTACTTGGAAAATAATTTATGTGGATGTTTTGAGAAAATTCACAAAGCTACAAATATGTTATAGCAATCACATTATTGACAAAATAAATGGTTTTTGCGCAAAGCCAATATTAGAAAAGTATGGTGGCTCATGTAAAAAAACTACAATGTCAATGTGAGTAATGTTGAATTATCTCAGTTTTTTGTGTTGCCAAGAGAGAGGGAGAGAGAACAAGTAGATAACATGAAAGACAGAGATGGTGAAAAAACTCAGAGAGAGACAAAGTTAACTAACTTTGGTCCAATGCTTGGTTGATCGAATCCTTGGTTTGAAGATCCGATCCTTGGAACATAATTTTAAATTTCAATTTCAAAGAAAAATTTGCGCCTTCAAAATAAGGAGTTTTGGGGAAAATTTCTTGAGAATTATTGCTTCTTCGAATTTTCCCATAAAAAAATTTATTGAAAAGTTTCAAGATAATGGAAATATCAATGTAAGGGAAATTTAGTGCCCTTCAAATAAGGAATCTTTGGAAAAATTGTGCTAAACTTTGAGAGAATTTAAAACCATGCTTGAACATTGGAGAGATAAAGATAGGAGTAGATCGAGAGTCAAAGCCCTTTATTTCTTTAATTTCTCCAAAACTTTTAGGGGAAACGTTTTAAGGGTCTTTGACGGAAAAGCAGCTCCTTTTGGAAAAACAATTTTCCCATTCTTTTCCGTTAACCAAACCATAGGAATATATGGGAAGTTCTAGTTTACTTTTGTTTTCCTCAAATTTCAGCTATCAAATGCATACCTCTAGAATATGTTGGGTACAAAAGAGGGTAACAATGTTGTTATTGACTTGTGAGAATTATGGAGTTGAAAACTAGGCCTATAATACAAGGTTTTAAAAACCGGAACCGGAGACCAAACCGATCCCGTCCGGTTCCGGTCTAGACTGATCCCGTCCGGTTCTGGTCGGGACTGCCAGTCCGGATCCGGTACAGAAACCCAAAAAAAAAAAATTGAAAAAAATTTCAGACCGTCACCGAACCGGTCGCAGGGCTGCAGGACCGGCGGAACCGGTCGTCGGAACTGGTCACCAGACTGGCGGTACAGGTCGTCGGACCGTTGGTCCATAACCCAGCTATACTTCCTTTGTATCGCGGGTTGGAACCAGACCGGTATCGCCCGATCAACGGAACCATGCTATAATATGCATTTTTTTAGTGTAATGGGGACTTAAATAATGTTAGATTGGTAAAAAGGTAACAATTGAAGAATTTTGTAGAAGAATGAACTAAAGGTGGAGGGAATGAAAATTTGTTTTTTTTTTTTTTTTTGATTGATAACGAAGATTATATAAATAGAGAAGAATATACAAAAACAAGCAAAAAGTAATCAGTTCCCCAAGACAAGGAACCAACTACAAAGAACACAGAAAAAAGAGTCAAAAAGACCCAAAAGAAAAGATAGTACAAAGAACTAGGCGGGTATATTAATGTTAGGGGAGTGAAAATGTTACTATTTTAGGATGTTGAGAGGTGGTAGGGCTAATGTTTTAAATATTTAATACATATGCATACATATGTATCAACACATATGTAAGCAAGTACGGATCTGCACACTTGTAGCGGAAAAATAAAGTATGCATGCCTAAATGATTCAATTATAGTGTAAACTATATAGAAGTCTAAATAAGGGAAAATGCTATTTTTGAACTCAAATAAAGTATGCATGCCTAAATGATTCATTTGATTAGGTTTTGACAGGTAAAACATCGAAAATAAAGATTTACCTCAAGAATGCACCGTCAACGAATGAACCAAAGCTTCCAATCTTCCAAAAACTTGTGCTAGAGTGTTTTGAATCTCAAAACAGTCGAGAACAATAAATGAAACTGGGGGTTTTAACCCCTTTTTCAAAAAAAAAAAAAAAAACAAAACAAAAAAAGGAGAGAGAAATGAGATTTCCCCCTAAATCTACTTAATTTCGCCAATATTCTGGCGACATGGCAGAAAAAAAATTTCATATCACCGAGTCCTAAAATGACGAAATTTTGAAATTTAAAACACTGGATAGGGGTTGATTTCATGGTGGTTATGTCTGAACTTCATTCCAAGTTGATACTAGAAAGAAGTGCAAGTGCTATCTTAATTATCATCTTAGAGCCCCCTCGTTGTTATTGGATTCTTAGTCATTGTCCTTTTTCATTATAGGTTATTTCTGTGTAAATGTATTTTCATATAAATAACGAATCAGGGCTAGATAAGATGCTTCTCTATTCCTTTTCCTTCTTCTTTTTCTAGTTTATAACTCTCAATCCTACTTTTCTACTGTTATGGATGAAGTACACTATTGGAGCCACGAAAGTCTGGCAAAATAGAGAAGCCTGCCATTTCTGGGCAGCTGATATGGACTAGCGGGCTTCAATTCTTGAATTTTCTTTTGGTACGTGTCTTCTGCAAGGCGGAGAGTGAACGAGATATTTCTTTAGTGGATTTTTCCTCTTGGTCTGGAAAGATCATGAAGCCAATGATCAATACACCTTCTGTAACTCTTTCTAGATCACCTATTCTGCAAAGGAAAGAAGCTCCATATGTGTTCGTCCATGCTATAATTTGTGAATAAATGATTGAAACTTTTTGCATATTAAGCGTCCATTCAAATCTTGCATTTTGGGTTAGGATAATATGCTCAATTATCAGAATCCTATACATAACCCATGTTAATGGAAAACTACAATCTAGTGGTGATGGATATTTCTTCCAAATCAAACCCTCTCTCGAAGATCTCCTGGGGCTTTCCATCAGTTTATCACGGGGATCTGACGAAAGCTAAATCTTTGGCTCCAAACTCCAGAATATAATACTCTTTATCTACTGACATGCTTGTGGTTGTGTTTATCTAACGAGAACTTTCTCATGTGCTACTGTACTGATCTAGTGTCCTTCCTTAGCTTCAATCCTTTTTTAATGCAATATACTAAGTTGACTCCTAGAGATTAAGAGTTGAAAATCATTTAACGTATTTACTTTTAGCTCTAGTTCTATCACCATGTGTTGGAGGCGGTTTGATATGTGTAACCTCTGAAGGAATTTTATTTTCATGCATTATTAATGTTAATGCAGGATTTATTAGGCTATGGGACCCGGGAGTTGAATCTTAATGGGAAGATTGTTGTTCCAGGGTTTATTGATTCCCACGTGCACTTAATTGCTGGAGGACTCCAGGTTTTTATGCAATCCTTCAATCTAATTGATTTATTTTCCAACATATTTGCTGCTCCTTAATTCCATCTAAAGATTCATTTTCCTAGTTTTTATCTGTACATATTACCTACTCTTTTTTTTTTTAAGAAAACCCTCGAAGGCAAATATGCCTTCGAGGCTCTCCAATGGTGAGACCGTGGGAGGGTGGGGGAGGGGGTTGAGGCATAGACCCCGACCTATAGATTATAATTTAGAATAAAGAAATTACATAGGGGGGACATAAAGAGCCTTACCCTAGCAATAATAACCAACCTGAAAAACATAAAATGCATGACAAGAATGCTTTTATAGACTAAGCATTCTAACATTTTAAAAACTAAATAAAAAGCCTCATTATAACCTAACATAAGGCAAAGCCAATTTTTCCAATCTGAGAATTGCTCCAACATCCGCAAGAAGAGAAGAAAACACATCATATCTAAGAATCTCCGAAGAAGAGCCCTTTTTAGCAAAAAATTCAGCCATAGAATTAACCTCCCTATACACATGCGAAAAAGAATACTGGAATTGAGGGAGAACTCTTAGAATAACACTCCACCAATAAAATATATGCCAAGGAGGATCTGATCTCCTTTGCAATCAATCAACCACACTCTTGGAATCCGATTCAATCTCAATAAAATGAAGACCTAGATCCGCACAAAGAAATAAACCATCCAGAAGAGCATGGATCTCAGCCACATTATTCATGCAATGACCATAAAATGATGAATAAGCAGCAATGAAAGAGCCTTCTGAATCTCTTTTAACTCCACCACCACGTACACCAGGATTGCCAAGAGAAGAACCATCTGCATTAAGCTTACACCAATTTAACCTAGGATGCAACCACCTCAAGATCTTAGGCTTTTTTGGCTGAACATATAAGAGATCAATATCCAATGCTTCCAATAACAAACGACCCAAAAATGGAGATGAACGTTTAGGCTTGAAGAAAAAAGATAATTCCCGCAGCCACCGAATCACATTGCTAATCACAAAGCCAGAATCATGAAAAATATCCTCAAACTGTCTAGAGTTACTCTTAAGCCAGAACTCCCATAAGATAAGAGATGGATTAAAATCGATTATCATACCAGATTGGGAAGTGAAAGAAGCCTGAGCATACCAAGACATAACTGTGTCATGAACAAAAGCACCTCGTAGAAGAGGAACATCACAAATCTGCCCAAAGAACGACCATACATCCGACGCAAGTTGACTCCCACCAAAAAGTTGTTCAAGCGACTTAGAGAGGGAATGAGTACAACAGCAACACTTCAAGGCCAGACAAACACCCTAGCTAGAATAGTTACCTACTCTAGTCATATATTTTTCAAAAAGTTTGTTGTTAGAATTTGGTTTTCAAGATGGAGTGTAAACTCCTTTGTCAGCAAGTTTCCTCTTATTTATCATTACATAATAATAATAAATAGTTATGTTCTTTATTTCATGGATGCAACACATTTTCAAAATTATATTTCGGTTCATTGTTTTTACAAGTATGACATGTTTAGTAGAGAGAGAACTATGCTTCATTTGACATAATTGAGACGCAAGGTCATCAATTGATGTAGATAATCGGGTACTGTTTATAATGATATGGTTCCTTGTTTTTTCAATAATAAAAGGGTAGTTTTCCATATTTGGCCAAGTAACCCATATTAGTTCTATGTTTTGTGTACCCATGTTCTATCAAACTTGATGCATGGATCTTCACAGTTAAATCCAAGTTCATCCTGCATGTGAGCCTAAATACCAGTCGGACCGACAGAAATAAGATCTGTAGAGTGTTCAACGTCTCTTGGAAAATAGATTTCAAACCATATATGGAGGGTCCTATTTTCTTGGGTCGACCTTTTAAGGCACAGTTTCTATAGCTAATTGTGATGGTCCAAAATTGTCTGGCAGGATGGAAGGTGAGATGTTCAACCAAGCAAGGTGGACCATGCTCATCAATTCCTTCTTGGCCGGTCAACCCCATGCACCTCATGTCCTGTTTTAAGTTACCTACATCTATCCTTAACCAATTGGACAAGGATGCACAGACCTTTCTATTGGCTAAACATGGTTTTGACGGATTTCTTCATATGATCAACTAGGCTACTAGTTGCAAGCCCAAAAGATCTGGAGGCCTGAATATTAAAATACTGGAAAGGTTTAATATTGCCTTTCTTCTCAAAAGGACCTGGGACTTCTGAAAGATGAATCTACTTGCTGGATCAGGCAGATGAAGGTTAAGTACTTCAATCATTTCACATTTTTGGAAGCCCAAGTCTGGAATTACCATTCTTCGTGTTGGAAACAGTTGACTCGGATTGGAGACCACCTTCAACAGGGTTTTGTATGGAGGATAGCCAATGGTGATTCTATCTCTATTTTCTCGACAATTGGATCCTACATACAGAACCTGAATTGTCTTTCCCTCCAATTCCTCCAGAGCTGGTCTAAGCTGGAACACAGCACTTCTGGAAAAATGGTGGCCGTGTGTTCTCATCACCAATAGGCTGCAGAATGATAAGGTATGTTGGCATTCACATTCCTAGGTAAATTTCAAGTAGCACCTCAACATACAAGATTTCTAATCCAAATTATGATGTTCAGAATGAACGTGATAGTTTCTGGTTAGAACTATGGCATTGTGCCCAAAAGGTGAGATTTCTTATTTGGAAGGTGGCCCATAAGGCGATTATTACTCAAGATCTGCTACACAGGTGCCTTGGTGTATCCGAAGAGAGATGCAGATTGTGTGGAGGTTCAATTAAGGGGAGACAGATTTTGGATAGTATTCTTATTGCTAATGAATGTATTGAAAAGACAAAGAAATCGAGGGATAAAGGCTTGGTTTTTAAAGTGGACTTGGAAAAGGCATATGATAAGGTGGATTGGAATTTTGTGGATATAGTTAAATGGAAAGGATTCCCGGATAGATGGTGTAAAGGGATTGGGGGATGCATTAAAGATGTTCATTTTTCTTTTTGTCTTAATGGAGGGATTGTTGGTTTTTTTCCGGCTTCACGGGAGATTAGACAGGGGGATCCATTATCTCCACTTCTTTTTACATTAGTTAGTGATGCTTTGAGTCGGTTTTTTAAAATGGCTGAAGCTAAAGGGATAATTCATGGTTTTAAGATTGGGAAAGATGGAATTTCAGTGTCACATTTACAATTTGCAGATGATACGGTTTTCTTCCTGCAAACTTCTAAGGAGAATGTTTTTTGGACTAGCTGTATCATTAAATGTTTTGAGATGATTTTGGGTCTGAGAGTGAACATGGAAAAAAGTATGTTTGGGGTTAATGTTGGGGAGGATCAGATTTTGGATTGGTGTAATTTTTTGGGATGTGAGGAGGGAAAATTGCCGATGAAATATTTGGGAATGCCTTTGGATGGTAATCATACTAAACTGCAGTTTTGGAAACCGGTTTTGGAAAAAATGGAGAAAAGGTTGGCAGGCTGGAAAAGAAGTTATCTATCTTTTGGGGGTCATATTACTCTGATTCAGTCTTCTCTTGGGAGTTTGCCAACTTATTTCATGTCTTTGTATAAAGCTCCTATGAGTGTAATAAATAAGATGGAGAAACCTCAGAGAGATTTTTTGTGGGAGGGTGGTGGGGGTAAAAAAGATCATTTAGTTAGATGGGAGATTGTTTGTAAGGAAAAGGATAGAGGTCATAGTGTTTAAATTCGGATCGGGGATCGTACCTGTCCGATACCGAGTTGGATCGCCGATCCAAATCTAGATCGGACGATCCGAGCCGATCCAAGAAGAAAAAAAAATCAATATATAAAGTTAAAAACCCACCCAACCCCTCTTTTTTGTCTTGCACCGGAAGCTTCCACAACCCTTATCTTTTTTTCAAGTTACTCTCTTTCTCTCTCTCTCTCTCTCTCTGGTAGGCTGGTAGCAGATGGCAGTTCTCTGAGAGAGAACATCTCTCTTCCATAGCTTGCAGGTAGCCCTCTTTCCCTCTCTTTCTCTCTCTCTCTCTCTCTGGTAGCAGATGGCACGGCTGTCCCCTCACTCTCGATCGCAGGTTGTAGACGGCACGGCAGTCCCCTCTTTCTCTCGATCGCAGGTAGCAGACGACAAGTCTACACACAAGAACCTAAAACAAATTTTATACACCAGATTACAAAGACTAATGGGTTTGAAATCTAAAAAATATTTTGGTTCCTGAATCTTAGTAAGATTGATAAAATTGCTCCGAAATGAGAGCGGGTGATCAATACCTGTAAAGAAAGCCTGGCACACTTTAACAACATCACTTTTCACAATATCCCAGCAGGTGTGAAAGAAGGCAGAGGAAAAACCATCCGGCCCTGGAGCACTATCCTTAGGAAATGAAAAAACAGCCAATTTAATTTCATCTTCCAACGGAGGCCTGGAGATCAAATCATTCTCATCCAAAGATATCATAGCAGGAATGCAATCCAGTAACCTGGGGTCCCCATGGCACGGTTCAGCAGTTAGGATGTTGCGAAAATAATCAGAAGCTGCATCATGAATCTCACAAATGTAATCACTAACAACCCCATTAGGAAGAAGAATGTTATTAATCTGATTGAATTTTCTCCTATCTTTGGTCACAGAGTGGAAGAATTTAGAGTTTGAATCACTCTCTTCATGCCAACGAATCCTGGATTTCTGTTTCCAATACATCTCTTGTACCACTGCCTTCTCATAATCAACCTTACTAGCCTTAAGATCAGAAAAAGTAGCGTCTGACCAGTTGTTTTGTAAGGAGATTTCCAGAGACAAAATCACATCAGATAAGTCATGCAATTTCTAAAAAATATTGCCAGAAGTGGATTTATTCCAACCTTTTAATGCTGTCCTTAAGAATTTTAACTTTAATGCCAACACCTCAAGAGGATTACCAGACCTTGGAATCTGCCAATTGTCTTTCACAAAACTGATAAAGGAATCATGAGTAGTCCACATACGTTGGAAACGGAAAGGACGAGGACCATGAGAAATAAAGGAGCCGAGCGATAGAAGAAAAGGAGAGTGATCTGACCTGATCCTGGGAAGATGGGAAACTTTAAGATTTGAAAATTCCAGAAGAAACTGGGAAGTAACCAAAACTCTGTCCAATCTGCCCCAAATACGGCTATTACCTTCCTGTTCATTGCACCAAGTAAACCTCGAACCAGAGAAACCCCCGTCAATAAGGCCACAATGATCAACCATCTGTTGGAATTCACCCATGGCTGAAGAAGATGCTCTTCTGCCACCCAACTTATCAGCACTTGATAGAATAATGTTAAAATCACCCGCAACAAGCCACGGACCAGGAAAGCATTGAGAAGAGAGATCACGCCAAAGAGCCCTTCTATCATCTTGAATGCATTTAGCATAGACAATTGACAAATGCATTTCCTTTTTAAGAACAAGATCCACCAATCTAACAGCTAGAAATTGATTGGACATAGATATAAGGCTCAAAGAGAATATGTTAGGATCCGAGAAGACCCAAACTTTACCATCACTGACCTCATTACACATAAAAGAATGAAGCTTTATTCTTTTACTAACACTCTCCATAAATTTTGAATTCATCATACGCTCCAGAATAGCAACTAGGCCTGTAGAATTGTCTAGAACCAATTTCTTTACATCAACAATATTTGTCGAATTGCCAACACCTCGCGCATTCCAAATCAAACAAGTTTTCCTCATTGAGATACAGTAGAAAAATTGGCTTTAGCTTGGGCACGAGTGCTAACACCGTGTACCATAATAATATTCTTCTTTTTTCCGCGCCTTTTATATGTTTGAGCCACATCTTCCCCATGATCAGAACTGAAGGCCACCGCCGGAGCTTGAGAAGGACAAGTTTCAGAATCTTGAATGGCTATTTGAAGCCCTAAAATCCTGTTCGAAAGGATTAGAGTTGGAGATTTGGATTCTGTATCTTTTGAGTAGAATTAAAAATCTGTATTGCCCACAAAAGGTTAATCCCTTATACATCAGAATTTTTTCTGTCACAAATTCGTGGAGTCATTGTGAGAGGAAGTTATTGTTCATGTCCTTGAAGACATGGTTTTAAATTTCGCCGGCATGCTGGCGAAGTATCACTAATTTGGAGTCTGACAATACAAAATCTAACGAATTCCCCCTTTTACTTTTTTAATTCAAAAAATTACTTATTATTAAAAAAAAATAATAATATTATGCATAAAAAATGCAGATTTATTTTGAAAAAATAATGATAAAAAGGTTAATTGTAATAATATGTAATTTTTAGTGGTCCATTACTCAATGTATAATGAACTATTAATTAACTATATAATTATTTTTTAGCATAAAGATTATAAACATAGTAAAAGATTGTTAAATATATGCAAAAAAAAATAAATGTTGCATAAAATATTAAAAAATAAAAAATTGTTAGGAGATCTTGAATTACGTTTGCGCACTATTCTCTTGCTTGTTCTTGTGCTTATTACAGGCTTGTTTCCCTTACAAGATGCACGCATTCATACTTGCCTGCATATGTTTTAATGTATAGATATGCATTTTTTTTCAGATTTTAGGTCTTTTAGGTGCATTTTGCTTCCATTTAAACCTTTAAAAATTTTAGAATTAAAATTCTTTTTATCCCTAATATTTCTCCAAATTGGCGAAATATTCTGCCATTTCGGCGATATTTCAGAAAAATATCACTGAAATTTTGCCAGGTCCCCTTGGCGAAATCTCAGGCGAAATCAAAATTGAAAACCTTGGCTTGAAGATGTCTTCATAAATGAGTTCCGAAGTATCAAGTGGTCATACCGGACCATTGGGTTCTAGATTCCCTACAGGTAATCCCAATTTGCAGATCACCACAGTTAAACTTGATGGGCTGAATTATCTTGTGCGAGCTCAATCAGAAAAACTATATATTGCTGGAGAAGGAAAGTTAGGTTATATTATGGGTACTTCAGAAAAACCTAATCTTGGAGATGCTAAGGAACTTGCAGATTGGATGTATGCTACGGTCATGTCATGGCTAATTAGTAATTAGTTCAATGCAACCACACATTGGACAGCAACACATATTTCTAGAAAGTGCTAAGAAAGTTGGGATAGTGTATAGTGTTTGAACTCGAATTCAACTCGGGGATCGGACGGGATGGGACAATCCAACATTAATAAAAAAAAAATATTTCAAAAACTCAATTTGGTCCGACTCGGACGATCCGGATTGCCGATCCCGAGTTGGATCGCCCGATCCGTCTCGGGATCAGACCGAGTCATTAAACTAGGGTTTAATTGTGTATCGGATTCAACTCGAGGATCGTCCCGGTTCGATCCTTTACACTATGGATAGTGTTGCTGAGACCTATTCTCGGGCTCAAAATGACTCATTAGTTTACCAACTAAAGAGAAAGGTAGCTAATCTTAGACAGGGAAAATGCCCTTGTCCATGTATTACTCCAACTCGACAGCTCTGTGGCCGGAGATAGATCATTATGAGTTATTTTTTAGGCTCAAGCTCGGCTCAAGAGCCTAATTATAGAGCTCAAGCTCGGCTCATACGAGCCGATCCCGAGCTGAGCTAGCTCGGCTCGTTGACAGCCCTATAGCGAAGTGACAAGCATTCTCAGCATTAACTGAATAATGTAAAATTTCTTAACAAAGAAACAGAATTCACTTCACCAACTATGAGTCCCTACTTCCGGTTCGGGTTCAGGTTCCACCCGTTGGTTTGTAATGCCCAGTTATATATAATATAACATGATATATCTAATAATTGTTAAATACCTGATACAGTATAATGTATAATAAAATCATTATAAATTTAAATAAATCCTTACCAAAAAAGAAAAGAAAAAAGAAGTAAACAGGCAGGTTAAGGTTTAGGTCCCTTTATTTGAATTGGATTTGGGTTGACCATCTTCAACCCATTTAATAAACGGATGTGTTCAAGTTGGGTTTTGACCTTTTAATATAAAAATTCTATCCAATTTATTGCTACCCATAGTAAATGTAATGGTCCCAAAAAATCACTTTACATACAATTTTCCATCAAGAAAAACAGAAAAGGAGAAAAGGATAACACTTGAATCTTGAAATCGCAATTCATAAATTTACATCATACAATAGTACTTGATTTCAACTCGAGTATTAGAGCATGACAGGGTTTAAGCTTCAAATTGTAGATCATAAGACAAATGAAAGTCATAGGAATTCCCTCAAAGAGGAGACTCACGACTCAGAACTAGGATTTATGTCATTTGGGTCGAATAATGACCTAAAACAAGGATCGTAGAGTTTTTAAAATCTATGAGCTCAAGAGAACAATTAGCAGCTTTGATTATCTTTGGTTTGTTTTTTTTATTATATTTCTTAATTTTGACATCTCCCACTTTGTATCTCAATGAGATTCAAGTTGATCATGGCTGATGATATTCAACGCATTGTCACATGCCTAATTCTTCTTCTTTTTTGTGTACTATTACTACAAAACATTTCTTTTATGTTTTCCTTCGAATGCTCTCTCTCTCTCTCTCTCTCTCTCTCCTCACAATATGGATTTTGCCTTGGCAGGTACACTATTTCAGCTGCTCATGCATGCTTCCTTGACCAGGATTTAGGATCTTTATCTGCTGGAAAATTAGCAGATTTTGTCATATTGTCCACTACATCATGGGATGACTTTGAAGCAGAAGCATCTGCATCTGTTGAGGCAACATTTGTCAGTGGTATACAAGCACATCCCTGACATTCCATTGTTTCAGAAGCAGGGACGTGAGGTGTAAAGTTTGTTTTTGTATTGGAAAAACTGCCATTCAACAAACATGGAAAGACTCCGGTCACGCAACAATTGAGCTCGGGTCAAGTTCTCATCGACCTCATGCAAATCATTTCGCTTATTGATAAATGATAAGAAGAGCCTATTAACAAAGATGGAGTATGACAGTGCTACAACATCAGTTATATATGATGTTTAGTGTTGTAGCAATAGGACAACACAGTTCTGTGAAGAGAATGCATGTGGGTTATTTTGGAAGGGTGCTATATCTACTAGTGTAATCCAGCAGGAGGATGTTGTTTTGAACTATGTATATTTTGTTGATGAAAGGAATATATGATAGAGGCTGATGCCTGCACGCAGGGAGAGAGAAAGAATATCAGTAATATCTTCCAGAATGAAGCATTTGAATATCATATTTCAGAAAAAATCTTCGAGGCCAAATGCCATGAGATACTGCAACAGGGTCCATTGGAGATTATACTGACATGAATGGCCATTGTAGTGGAGACACTTGAGCAGTAATTTTGTTTGTGTAGCATTACAAGTGTCTTGTATAGCGAGGGATGTTTATGTAATTTATGTTATGTAAAACATAGGATGCGTATGTTAGTATTATAACCTTGAGTTTCCGTTAGACCTCTGTAGCTCTTATCCTTTGTGGTCTTTTCCAGTATGATTTAGTATATTTTTCGAAGCTTCTATCAAATGTCACAACAGGTCAGTTATTCTGACCCTCTTTAGCTCTTACCTTGTAGAAATTGTAGTCATTTCCATTATGATTTTGGAAGCCAAGGCCAGTCACCATATTCTGACCCTCTGACCTTCCCCTTCTCTTTCAGGATAACCATTTCGAAGCATCTATCAAATCACTTAACAGGCTTGTTATCGTACTCTGACCAGTCTTGCTGGTATGGGTGCTGTTCTGTGATGCTAGTGAAAATTATTTTTGCAATTTACAGATCAAAAGGATCTTCTGAATGCATCATCCTCTGACTAGTCTTAATACTTTCTTTGAAGCTTTAAGCTAACCACCTTACTATTATGATTGTATAAAGATATAAATTAGGCTAGAGAACATATAATCATAAAGTTCAAAGTGGACTAGATGGAGGAGAGAAACCCCAAATAATTTTTTTGGAAAAAAAACACGTTTTATCTATGGTGGTGGTGGTGGTGATGATGATGGGGGGGGAGGTGGTTGAGGTGGTGGCAGTAGTGGCGGGCTGCCGGGCTGGTGGTGGTAATGTTAGTGGTGGCGGTGGGGTGGTGATGGTGGTGATGGTGGGGTGTGGTGGTCGTGGTGGTGGTGCTAGTGGTGTGAGGGGGTTCTCTTGGTATTTACAAATTTGCCATCAAAATGCAAAACTCATTCCTAAAATATGGACTGAGGGTTGGACCTCATTCGGAGGTCATGCGTATTTTTCAAAACTCATTCTGAGAAACTCTTTCCAAGGCTTACTAACCAAATGTTCATTTTTTTTGTAGGAACTCAATCCAAGGCTTGAAATGAGTTCTGAAAATGAACGGCAACACCTTGACAATCTAGTATGACATGTCAGCCATGAAGAACATACCCTATAAAACAGAATATCTGCCTTAAGCAACTGAAATTTTTTTGAGAACCAAAGCTTTCAATGATGTGTGAGTGGTTTTCCTTGGTGAATTCTTGTCGACTTGGGAACGTTACTACTTCAACAAGACTACCTGAAGAATCCATGGATTCAACAATCATTTAAATGGTCTTGGGAGGGAGAAACTGAAAATGAACTGTTATCTTGCTTTTTCAGCCAAGCCAGTGTTCAAGCTCTAAGTTTAACAATGGTTGCTGTCAGGTAAGCATCTTATCAAGTTCAGCACCATAACAATTATAATAGACTATCAAAAAGTTTAGAATTGCTCTAGTACTTAATACGCTTCTAATCCTCTCAGCTTGAAGCATCTAAGTGGGATTTAAGCAGGGGCATTAGTTTGTTTCCTTTTCTGCTATACTCTTCCTATCATTATTATTATCATTTCCATTGCTTGAAATGATTTTCACTCGGTTATATAAATCATAGGCTCATTCCATCAACATCATCACTTTTGTCCCTTCATTTTCATGTTCATCTCTCATTAGTTTTCTTGATTTCTTTCTTGTCAATATAGCCAAAGAATTTCAATCCTTCTGCACAACTTCCTGAAGCCATAGTGATTTTAATTATCTCACTTTGACACTTCGGGGATGCAGTGAGCACAAGTGATTTATTTTTGTTTATAGGAATTTGGCATTCCCTTGTGCGCAAAAAAGCCCTTGTTTACACGACTTTAACACGCGTGTGCTCACTGCATCCCCGAAGTGTCAGAGTGTAGAACATCGCCATCGCCACCACAATCACAGTTCCATTTACAACAGAGCACATAATCTATATAATTAAAATATTGATTTCTCTAATTAGTTAATAATTAGAATCTTGATTTCTCTGATTCATTTGTTAGTAAGATTTTTATAACTAATTCGATTCAATATTTTGATAATTATTTTTATTTTTATTTTAATTTATTGTGTATGTGATCGAGATCTTCTGATCCTATTAGATTTATCCTTCAGTTTATCTAATAGTAACAATAAGTTGCTTATTTTAGTAAACAATCTTCTTAAAAAAATCCTGAAGTTGTAGAGTAACCCTAACAGGTTATGATACAGGGTAAGCATCTAGTGTAAGTGCCTGCAATATATGATGGGATTTGGACCATCATCACTATCGTAAGATCAGGAACGGAAAATGACAGTTACTTTCATCAAATCATTACCCAATGGTGCAGCTTGCCCCACCAAATAGTTGTCACTGCACATGCGGAGCAAGTGTCAGCCCCACTTGATCGCACCATCCAATCAAAAACTACCACCTAAGCACAGCCATGCAACCTCTTAGTCTGAGATGGTATTATGGGACACTCCATGATCCAAATTATCTATCATTAGGCTAAAATAATGAGAAGCAATTCGTGTATGATATATTTTTGCAATTTCTTTTGTGGTATCAAATACATGCTGCTATAAAAGCATTGGAAATACCGGTGACCTATCAATTTAAAAACCTTAAGATACAATCAACCCTAAATAGATGCCCAGTTACCGGTTTTGTCAATGAAACCATGCGATTAGAGGTTTAAATACTTGGGACCGGTTCGATCACCAGTCCCAGTCTAAACCGACAATACCATTTGATCTAATATGAGAAAAAGAGACCGGCTATTAAATTTCAAATAAAAAAAATGGACCGGTCAGACTGGTGATACTGGCTAGGACCGGTTCAGATCAATACCGGTCTGGATATTGTCTGTAGCATCTTTTAGCAATACGTGTTGTAATAAGACTTGTGATTGGTCGTTTTTTATTATATGTGATTTTGATGCAAAATAAATTATAAATTGACCAATCATATCTCTTATTTTAATTCAACAACCTCAAAATAGGCTCTTATTTTATTTTTTATTTTTTATTTTTATTTTTATTTTTGGTTAAAAACCTCAAAATAGACTCTTAGGAAGCCGTCACAATATCAAAAACTAATAAAATAATGATCCAGTGCAATAAGTCACACATAAATTATCCTGAAATCATGATATCACATGAAAACACCAAAAAGTATTTTGCTCTTATTTTTTACCGCTCTTAGGAGGGGCTTGGGTTAAGCAAGTAGTAGGCCATATCTTGAGGCTTGGGTTAAGTAGTTGGTCAGATTTTTCTTCTTTTTTTTTTTTTATCTAAAAGGTGGATGGAAGAAATTTAGTAAAAATAAATGTTTTAATATAATAGATATCAAAAATGTGGGTAGGGGTATTTTAGTCGTGGGTGGAAGAGTTTTAGTATACCTAAAAGGTGGATAGAAGAGTTTTAATGAAAATAGATATTTTAATCATGGATGGAAGAGTTTTAGTTAAAATATGGGACATTTTAGTCCAAAAATAAATATACTGAAAAAATCTTAAAAATATAATTTACTTTTAATAGTAGTATAGATAAACTCTTGCCCGTGCTGGGGAGGAGGGGAAAATACACCCCACGCCCCACCCAAACTTGGAATAGGTGAGCTTTTAGGCTCGACCAATTGCCATCTCTAGCCGAACTCATCACTGTTGATGTATTGCAAAATAGAAACCTCAAGACTGTTAATACATCAAGCCACTTATAGCTGTGAAGAGATAAAACTACCACGACAAGCTATGGTTATTCCCTTCTATTGATGAGAAGTACTATTTCATTCAGGAACATATTAATATAAACAAAATAATTTAAAGAAATATTAGTCCTCACAATATGTTTCTCTGCATAATATTGACTTGTAACAACAAATGGGAAAGAAATAGTCTAGTCTCTATGGTTCCTCTCTTCCAAGTTGGAGAAGCACCCTTACCCCCAAGCAGTTTAGGTTCACTTGCGCATGCTCGGTTTGGCTAGCTTCATCAGTTGCATCTGTAGCAATAAAAAATTTCTTCATATCAGCATAATGGGGTAGTAATATTATTATTATATATGTAAAGTAAAATGCCAGTCAAAGAAAGGCAAAGTAAGGAACAAACTTATCCGAGAGTGCGTTGGTATAGCCTAAACAGGTGAAACAAATAGGTTTAGATAGCTTAGGCATATAAAATATAGACCTTGGGAGGCACCTTGCGTAGTGTAGGTGCATATTGAAGGATCTAAAAGGGCGTGAGAAAGACCAAAATGGAACTAGATGGAGTCGTCAAAAAGTACTTGAATACACAATCTCATCAAATATATCATTTTGATAGATAGACTAGAATGGCAAAACATGATTCATGTTGCCGACCAAGTAACCAACTAATTTGGAAGGCATTTTGTTATTGCTGCTATTGTTTTTACACGAGTTGCAAGTACAAAGGATTGAACCATGACTGATATTAGATATCTTCATGTGTATGTTGGCACTATAACAATAATGGGCAGTCTTGAGAAATGGGTATATAGAAACTAAAAATTTCATGTACAATTGATTCACATAGGAAAACACGACCATGTTGTTTATGCCCATTGTTCCGTTATGCAGTGCACAATTATAGATTCAAAAATGTGTTTATGCAGGGGAAGCTAGATCATGCGGGCATGTACAAGCATGTGTTTTGGGCAACTTTTCACGCTTAAGTGACAGTAGCAAGGAAGAATGGGCCGGTGGTCGCGTGCAAAAACTAGTTCATTAATGGTCTAATGTCCCGAGACTACCTACCAGTCGGGTCGGTCTGGGTGTGGCACAATCAGATATTCACGGCTGCTCTCTCTTTTTTTTTTTTTTTGGATAAATTGCACTTAGACCCCCTCAGTTATCTGACACTAGAAGACAGACCCCCTGTATTTTCTAACATGGCAATGACACCCCCTGAGTTTTGAACTTAGTGGCAGAGACACCCTCTGTTAAGTAATTGTTATAGCCTATGCTGACATCGGCCAAAATAATTAACTATTAGACAATTTTGCCCTTTAAAACACAAAATGACCTTTGCACCCTTCTCAAAAATTTCAATTCCGATTACCACCACCACCCCACCACCACCACCACAACCACCACCCTCACCATCCCCACCACCATCCCGCCATCACCACCACCACCACCGCCACCGCCACGCCCCCCCCCCCCCCCCCCCCCCCCCCCCCCCCCCCCCCCCCCCCCCCCCCCCCCCCCCCCCCCCCCCCCCCCCCC
>JAUPMG010035625.1:0-14483 GCA_031762675.1 Pachysandra terminalis | reverse complement strand
TAAATAATTTAAATGAAAACAAATAATTAATAATAATAATTAATTAGGAAATATTCCTTTAAGGGTCCAGGTCATTAAATTATTTACATGATTTATCTACTATTTTCTCATATTAAACTCTTCATTTTACAAATGATTTACCAATTTTATTATACCTTTGTACTACATTTTAATTGTCTTAATTATGCTTAATTTGTTGTTGTAGAGGTAATTATGAAGACCAATCCTGGTTAATGGAAATCAAACCCAGATCGGTTCGGATTAGTCATACGGATCAGCTTAGACGGGTTAGATTAAGCTCAAAGGAAATGAAATTAGAAAGAAGGGCCAAGGAATCTGGATGTCCCTATCTTGATTGGTGTTCAATTTTCGGGTTGATTTGCTCCACAAAAGAGGAGGTTTCTATTTTGAGTTTTGAAAAATTACTTTCTAGAAGTTTACTGAACAGTTCTCGGCATGTTGACCACAACTCATTATCGAAACGTCCCATTATGGTATTTTGGGGGTCTTGGAAAGCTAAGAAGTAGATCTACAATTTTTGTACAGACATCGAAGTCCAATTCATTCGTTTGGAAGGTCCAATCGGCAGTACAAGAAAAACCCATCAAGTTTCCTGTTTAGAGGAAATCAAAGGGAAGTTACTATTTTCTTCAAAGGTTTCTTTCTCAAACTAAGGTGGCTGAATTAGAGCTCTATAAAAGGGTGAAGAATCACTAGTTTAAGGATCCCTTCTTATTCTTACTTATTTTCTATATTTTTCTTTAATTTGCTTCTTATTCATGGAAGCCTAATTCTCTTGAAAGGCCAGGGGTGAAGTCCCTTGTAATTGGTATGACTTTACTGTAATTCTTTATTTCAATTAAATTATGTTTTGATTGTTAATCTGTTCTGATTCCTTATGATGTATGATTTCTTCATTCTTTTTATGAGTTCAATCATGTTTTTCTCTTCATTAACAAGAATTTCTCATGGTTTCTAATAGGAATCTAGAATTAAATTGAATGGGTTTTCTGAAAGTATTCTAGCCACGTCGTAAACAACGATTACGAAGTGTTTCAGAATTATTTTATTTCAGCCGAATCAAAAGTTTTTAAAAGCAATAAAGCATATAATTTGTCCAAGTTACAATTAATTTCATATCAGTTCAAGGAACTGTTCCGATGCCTGCGCATTCTCACCATTAATTTTAAGCCCTTTTTATTCACTTTTATTCGTCCCTAATTATTCCCTTTTATTACCAGTAACTTTCCACTACTATACTTGTTCTTACACCCTTTTGTCTTGAATTCTGTGCTCTCTGTGGTTCGATCTCGGACTCCCGAGAATTATATTTCTTCGGACTCGTGCACTTGGGAGTGAGCAAGCAAATTTTGGCGCCGTTGTCGGGGATCGGTCATGGGTTATCACATATTATATTCTTATTTACATGACTTATCTACTATTTTCTCACATTAAACCCTTCATTTTACATAGGATTAACCAATTCTATTTTTTCTTTGCACTATATTTTAATTGTCTTAATAATGCTTAATTTGTTAATGCAAAGGTAATTATGAAGATCAATCCTGGTCAATGGAAATCAGACCCAGATCGGTTCGGATTAGTCAGACGGATCAGCTTAGACGGGTTAGATAAAGCTCAAAGGGAATGAAATTAGAATGAAGGGCCAAGGATGTCCCGATCTTAATTGGTGTTCAATTTTCGTAAAGATTTGCTGCACAAAAGAGGAGGTTTCTATTTTGACTTCAGAAAAGTTACTTTCCAGAAGTTTACTGAACAGATCTCGGTATGTTGACCATAACTCATTGTCAAAACATCTCAATAAGGTGATTTCGGTGGCCAGTGAAAGCTAAGAAGTGGATATACATTTGTTATGAAGACATCGAAGTGCAATTCGTTCGTTTGGAATGCCCAATCAGAAGTCAAAGAAGAAACCCATGTAGTTTCCTATTTGGCGGAAATCAAAGGGAAATTACTATTTTCTTCAAGGTTTTCTTTCTGAAACAAAAAAGGACGAATTAGAGCTCTATAAAAGGGGGAAGAATAAATAGTTTAAGGATCCCTTCTTCTTCTTACTTTTTTCCTATATTTTTCTGTAATTTTCTTCTTCTTTATGGAAGCCTAATTCCCTGCAAAGGCTAGGGGTGAAGTCCCTTGTAATTGGTATGAGTTTATTATAATATTGTTTTCCATGAAATTCGGTTTTGAGTGTTAATCTATTTTGATTCCTTGTGATGTAGGATTTCTTCATTTTTTTTATGAGTTCAATCAGGTTTTTCTCTTCATTAAGAATAATTTCTCATGGTTTCTATTAGGAATCTAAAATTAAATTGAATGTGTTTTTCTAAAGTATTCTAGCCATGTCGTGAACTATGGTTACGAAGTGTTCCTTAATTATTTTATTTCAACCGAATCAAAGGTCTTAATAGCAATAAAGCATATAATCTGTCCATGTTACAATGAATTGCATATCAATTCAAGGAACTGTTCCGATGCCTATGCATTCTCACCATTAATTTTAAACTCTTTTTACTCACTTTTATTTATCTATTAATTATTCACTTTTAATTACCAGTAACTTTCCACTGTTATAATTGTTCTTACACAATTTTGTCTTGAATTTCGTGCTCTCTGTGGTTCGACCTTGGACTCCCGATAATTATACTTCTTCGAAATCCTGCACTTCGGAGTGAGCAAGCAAATGTTGGTGCCGTTGCTGGGGATGGGTCATGGAATTTCATATATTATATTTTTATTTACATGACTTATCTACTATTTTCTCATATTAAACCCTTCATTTTACATATGATTTACCAATTGTATTTTACCTTTGCACTATATTTTAATTGTCTTAATTATGCTTAATTTGTTGATGCGGAGGTAATTATGAAGACCAATACTGGTCAATGGAAATCAGACCCAGATCGGTTCGGATTAGTCAAACGGATCAGCTTAGACGGGTTAGATTAAGCTCAAAGGGAATGAAATTAGAAAAAAGAGACAAGGCTTCTGGAAGTCCCTATCTTGATTGGTGTTCAATTTTCGCGAAGAGTTTCTCCACAAAAGAGGAGGTTTTTATTTTGAGTTAAGGAAAGTTACTTTCCAGAAGTTTACGAAACCCATCTCGGTATGTTGACCATAACTCATTGTCGAAAAGTCCAAATATGGTGATTTTGGGGCCCCTAGAAAGCTAAGAATTAGATCTACTATTCTTGTACAGACATCGAAGTCCAATTCGTTCATTTGGAAGGTCCAATCGGCAGTACAAGAAAAACCCATGAAATTTCCTAATCAGAGGAAATCAAAGGGAAGCCACTATTTTCTTCAAGGTTTTCTTTTACAAACTAAGGAGGACGAATTAGAGCTCTATAAAAGGGGGGAAGAATCACTAGTTTAAGGGTCCCATCTTCTTCTTACTCCGTTTCTATAGTTTTCTGTAATGTTCTTCTTATTCATGGAGGCCTAATTCTCTTCAACGGCCAGGGGTGAAGTCCCTTGTAATTGGTATGAGTTTATTGTAATTCTTTATTTCAATGAAATTATGCTTAGCATGTTAATCTATTTTGATTCCTTGAGATGTAGGATTTCTTCATTCTTTTTATGAGTTCAATCATGTTTTTCTCATTATTAACAAGAATTTCTATGGTTTCTAATAGGGATCCAGAATTAAATTGAATGGGTTTTTCGAAAAGTATTCTAGCCACGTCGTGAACTACGGTTATGAAGTGTTCCCGAATTATTTTTTTCCAACCGAATCAAAGGTCTATAATAGCAATAAAGCATACAATCTGTCCAAGTTTAAATTAATTTTATATCAGTTCAAGGAATTGTTCCGAGGCCTGCGCATCCTCACCATTAATTTTAAACCCTTTTTATTTACTTTTATTTATCCCTAATTATTCCCTATTAATTACCAGTAACTTTCCACTACTATATATGTTCTTACACCATTTTGTCTTGAATTCCATGCTCTCTGTGGTTCGACCTCGGACTCCCGAGAATTATATTCCTTCAGACTCCTGCACTTGGGAGTGAGCAAGCAAATTTTGGCGTCGTTGTCAGGGATGGGTCATGGGTTATCACATATTATATTCTTATTTATATGACTTATCTACTATTTTCTCATATTAAACCCTTCATTTTACATAGGATTTACCAATTTTATTTTATCTTTGCACTATATTTTATTTGTCTTAATTATGCTTAATTTGTTGATGCAGAGATAATTATGAAGATCAATCCTGGTCAATGGAAATCAGACACAGATCGGTTCGGATTAGTCAGACGTATCAGCTTAGACAGACTAGATAAAGCTCAAAGGGAATGAAATTAGACAGAAGGGTCAAGGCTTCTGGAAGTCCCTATCTTAATTGGTGTTTAATTTTCCGAGAAGATTTGCTACACAAAAGAGGAGGTTTCTATTTTGAGTTCAGGAAACTTACTTTCCAGAAGTTTATTGAACAGATCTCGGTATGTTGACCATAACTCATTGTCGAAACGTCTGGAAAAGCTGATTTCGGTGGCCCGTGAAAGCTAGGAAGTAGATATACAATTTTTCTGAAGGCATCAAAGTCCAATTCGTTCGTTTGGAAGGTCCAATCGGCAGATCAAGAAGAAACCCATGTAGTTTCCTATTTGGCGGAAATCAAACGGATGTTACTATTTTCTTCAAGGTTTTCTTTCTAGACAACGAATGACGAATTGGAGCTCTATAGAAGGGGGAAGAATCACTAGTTTAAGGATCCCTTCTTCTTCTTACTTTTTTCCTATATTTTTCTCTAATTGTCTTCTTCTTTATGCAAGCCTAATTCTCTGTAAAGGCTAGGGATGAAGTCCCTTGTAATTTGTATGAGTTTATTGTAATTCTTTATTTCAATGAAATTATGTTTTGATTGTTATTCTATTTTGATTCCTTGTGATGTTGGATTTCTTCATTCTTTTTATGAGATCAATCATTTTTTTCTCATCATTAACAAGAATTTCTCATGGTTTCTAATAGGGATCCAGAATTAAATTGAATAGGTTTTTCGAAAAGTATTCTAGCCACGTCGTGAACTACGGTTGTGAAGTGTTCCCGAATTATTTTTTTCCAACCGAATCAAAGGTCTTTAGTAGCAATAAAGCATATAATCTGTCCAAGTTACAATTAAATTCATATCAGTTCAAGGAAGTGTTCCGAGGCCTGCGCATTCTCACCATTAATTTTAAACCCTTTTTATTTACTTTTATTTATCCCTAATTATTCCCTATTAATTACCAGTAACTTTCCACTACTATAATTGTTCTTACACCCTTTTGTCTTGAATTCCGTGCTCTCTGTGGTTCGACCTCGGACTCCCGAGAATTATATTTCTTCAGACTCCTGCACTTGGGAGTAAGCAAGAAAAGTTTGGCGCCGTTGTCGAGGATGGATCATGGGTTATCACATATTATATTCTTATTTAAATGACATATCTTCTATTTTTTCATATTAAACCCTTCATTTTACATATGATTTACCAATTTTATTTTACCTTTGCACTACAAACACAATGGCTAACCACCAACCGTTACTGACTTTTGTGGCTAACCTTCAATCGTACAATTTTTAAATAAATTTAAAAACAAAATGGACTGCTTCGGTTGATATACCAAACAAGATGCACATCCGATGGTGTGAGCGTGAAGTCCCGATCTTCTCACTCACGATCCTCGCTCTTCTTTGCGTAGATGATGCTCCGATGAACGCTCGATGGGGGAGAGGGCCTTACAACCCTAGAAGTGTGTGTGTGATCTATCTAATTGATTCAAGACATCAAAGGGGAATCTTCTTCAAATGTTGGTGTTGAATACCATCACCACATGAATGGGGAAGAAGAAAGAGAGATGGGAATTTTCCAAGAATAGGCATGTCCAAAAAGCTCTCTAGAATGATCTAGGCCTCTGAAAGAAATTTTGTGGGGGTCACTCAAATTAATGATGTCTAATCTTATTTATAGATTTGACAAAATACGTGCCAACCGGTCGACCAGTGAACTTGTTTGGTCGAATGGTTGGATCCCAACGCCGACCAGTGCATTGGGAGAAACCAACAGGTTGACTAGACAAACCAATTGGTCGACTGGACCATCACAGGTCATCCTATCTCAAAATGAGGGTTTGTGCGTGCAAAAAAGGAAACCAGTTGATCGGGATCGACCTGAAGTTCATACCGGTCGATCGGGCAGATGCAGGTTGCAGACAACAGGGAGCACATGTTGTGCGACGGGCATAGGGGGTCGGTGTCACGCTCTAAATCCAAGATTATGGAATCTCGAGTATTTCCAAGGGAATGACCTTAGGATCCAACCCATAGATGCGGCCAAACCAATCAAACCATACTTGTGGTTCAACAGAGCATAACTAAACACCAACGGACGTCTTAAATTAAAAAAAAAATTCACATGGCCATGTGATTAATCCCCACATAATCATAAATCTAAAAGTAACGAAAGTAAATACATCCAAATGCCCGGTTGGGTCAAAACAGTAAATAAAATTCATAGTTTGAAACTAAACAACTAATTGTTCATTCAAGTTCAAACTTCACTATTCATGTCTACCATGCATCTTCCATACTTAGTCCACCATCACTTACACTAATTATATTCACAGCCATATGACAACATCCATAAAACACACAAAACCCTATCATGTTTCTATACACATTCAATCGTACAAATATCTCATGCTTTCTTCGTCATTCACACCAGTTTCTCACATCATAATTCACATCATTATTTCAAATATCATGAATCCCCACAAGCTATCAACATTACAATTCACATAAATGAAAAGTCTCTAACATTTCTCAAAATCATCACTATATAATCACAAGTGTACAAACACTTCTCATAAAGCAGAATCCCCATGAAAAGAATCATGCTAAAACAATCTCTCATTGGACTACCAAATCCCATGGTGATAACCATGTTGAAACACATTTTCTCATACAACCATCATATCCCATGGTATGAACCATGCTGAAACATCCATCCATATAAACCACAACCTCTTAATACACACAACTACCACACAACTTATTCTACCAATCATGCAATCACACAATCAATGCAAATGGACACAAGATGAGGCACTTTGATGAAATGGCAATCACAATCAAGAATGCAAGTGAGATGCTAATGTGATATGGAATGCTTATGATGCAATGATGAAAAATGAAATGAATGCAAGAATAGGTGTTAGGACAAGCCTAACCATGAAAACAACTCCCATATTTCCCATAGAGAATTCTACCCCAGGAATGTGCTAAAAAATTATTCACAGAGCATACCCTATATTTCTAAAGAGCTCTGAAAATAAAATCACTGTAGAGATTAGAAGGTAGCTCGGTTGGACCGAGGCTCAGACCGAGAGTCTCGTATTTTTCCCAGAAAATTTCTGAAAGGTCATAGGAATTCGCGTGTCACGACCCAAATTTAAGGAAATTCACGTTGAACCCCTCATGTTTGAAATGTGACTCTCACCCCAACCGAGATCGGGAGTGGTAATCAATATAAAAGCAAAACCATATAATTAAGTAACGATTAAAGGAAATTGGTCTTATTGAAATTAATTAGAAAACTATTAAGTCTATTACATCAAAAACACTTAATAAAATCACCACGGAAAATAAATAAAAGTACTCTTTTCTCATGTTTTAAATCAAATCCTATCCTTATTCATAATATCTAATTAAAAAATGAAATAAAACATATTACAGAATTCTAAGTATAAATCATTAAAAACCATCATCCAGTCCAGCCATGTAAACCTCATCTTGTTCCCCATCTAAATTCCCTGAAATGGTTGCGCAAAGGCGTCAGCTACACTTAGTTCAGTAAGTAATCAATTAAACAGTATTTTAGATTAGAGTAGGGTCAAAACCACTCTTCAATGATACACATAGACTAAAACAGATTACATGCAATTAATGACAATAATAATGCAACATAATGTGATGTGCAATGCAAAGTGCAGGTTAAATTATTAATGTATGCAATGCATGCTCATGCAACAAATAAATATGATTACCACGTGTAATCTATGCAAATGAATATGATATGCAGTTAATGCATGATGTTTCGCATTCGATTAGTGTATGTTCACACCAGATCTGAGACCAATATCCAAGAATGTCCCACAATCGTGGATTCATTCCCCAATATATGGCAAGGTGATAATTGGATTATTCTATGTGCTCATCACAGTTTCTAGGAGCTTCGACCTAGAGGTCACAAGCGCCTCAGTTATTTATGATCATAGGGAATATCCCAAGGGGCCACCATGTGACCTTCTCCATTGTGATCCATATATTAGCCGACCTACTAACAGAATTCAGTCATATGATTTGGAATATTGGGTGTCACTAACGTAAACTTCCCTCAACTATCATCTTTCCACAAGTCTCTTTGGATAATCCCCTCACCTTGGGAGTAAACAAAATAGGTATATTGGGAGTGCCACTCCCTCAACACATATAATAATATAAAATGGTCCATCCGGAACTTCCTCACCAATATCATATAATGATAACACTCTTTATGTCCATAATATCCAACACATGGATTTATGGAGTATAGTCAAGGCATTAGATCCGTACAAGGTCAATAGTGCAAAATAGGCTTATGTTGTGCAAGTGTAGTGTAAGTGCTCATTAACTAAACATACAATCAATGTACAGTTGTGAAAAAATCCTAACTAACCAATAAGAATGATTAGATCATAGTATATATCCCATGGTATTCAATTCAAGTCAATTCATATGTAATGCACAAATAATTATGTGAAAGTATTTAATCAATCCAATCAACCATCCAATCATGCGATAACATCATCATAATTAACATATCATAATTTAGGAATAATCATGTAACTAATACCCAGCAAGAAACTCATCATTCAACAATCATTGGACTGTCCTGTGGCCTAACCGGCAGCCTAGGCAGGTTGTTTAAATTCAATTTCATAGTCAATTGGTCCTACCAGCAGGCTAACCGGCACACCGGTAGGCTAGGTAGGGACTAAATTCTCAAATCACAGACATTGATGCCACCGGTAGGCTAACCGGCACGCCGGTTGGCTTACCAATTGGCTAGGCAGAACCAGATAAGTGATACGAGCTATCTGACAGGCTAACCGGTACACCGGTTGGTCCGCCGGATGCTCACTGGGTGAACCAGTAGGCTAACCGGCACACAGGTAGCCTGCCGGTTTGCCCAGAAACAACAAACAAGCAATATTTTTGTATTTTAAATTGCTTAGCCAAAACTTTCAACTAGCACTCATATTAAAATCACAATCCGAACCAAACCTAATTAAAATATAAATCAAATCACTAACTTACCTTGCTTAGGATGATCATGCTTAATACTTTAAGTTATTAAAATGAATTAACATGTTCTTCAGTTTGAATTTAAAGTGCTATGTCATATTCAATGAATATGGCATCCCCACTAAATCCAAATCCAAAATAAAGAATAATCGAATTACTCACCTTGTTATAGCTCGTTGAATCTTCTTCTTCTACTTCTCAGTTCAAATCTGAACTGTTCTTCTTCCTTAGCTTCAAACTTCAGCTCCAGCAATCTTCCACACACTCTATCTCTCTCTTAGAATTATGATCCACACGTCCATTAGTGTTCTTATATAGTTTTTAATTTTGTCTCATAATTAGTTTATGAGTTATACTTAGTTTAGGATTATGTTTGAGTTTATAGCAATTAGATTAGATTATTTAATTTACAGCCTTTAGCTTTAAAGTGTCCTAGTTCTAGTTGATTTTAATGATTGTTGTTATCTAACCTTATCGTAATTAGATTAGGCTCCTTGTCTTTTAATTCTAACCCTTAGATTAGACTAATAGTTTTTAAGAAATCCTAACAATTAGTTTTTAAGTCTTTTAGTTATATTATGAATATTATTGAGTGTTCAAATCTTAATCTAATGTCCTAGTTCCATTATAACTTAACCATTAATTATCATGATTTAATTAGCACGAAAGTTACTTATTAATTAACCTAATTGGGCTTCAGTTTAGATGGGCCTTAGTCTTATTGGGCTTTACTTAAGTCCATCTAATTAAGTATTAGAGCTAGGTCCTGTTTGGTTGATTTTAGTTTAGTCCATTAACCCAGTTTTCTATTTAAGCTGAAACGACTTATAATCCTAAACTATATATTATTTTATTAACCACCGTAAATTATTAGCCTTTAGATCTAACAATTAAAAGTTTATACAAGACTTTAGCCACATATTATAACTTAAAGAGTTATGACTGTGTGTGAAGCACTTTAGTTTCCTATTGTGCAGCACACCAATCATAAACAGTCAAAGTCAAATATGTAACTTACAAAAATTTCAAATTAACCCCTATTTAATTATGTTCTAACTCCTTATACTTTCATTACTTATAAATTAATCCCTATAAAAGTTAAGGTTATTATGTCGTGCCATACATTTAACAAGCCAAAAACACACTTTGCATGCTCAAAATTATCATTTATATTATTAAATTATTACCTTTATCATCTTGCATATCAAATCTATAATCTTACATATATTCACACATTAGGTCTAGAATAATTCACAAGATCCTACAACATTGCTCAGATCATTATCATCTTAAATTGAAACACATAAATAAATCTCTACAAGGTTCATTGTATATCATGCATTAAGGACCCTAGATATTCATACATATTAGCCTTATCATAATTCTACGAAAATAAATACCGGAGAGACCAAGGAGATAACCTACTTTATCATATTCCCATGAACATAATTAATATAATCACTAAGTAAATCCAACCTCTCTTCCCAAACTTTTCTGCAACTGTAACAAACTGAAAATTTCAATAAGTAACTTTGGGCCTTTGTGTAAATACCAAACAATTTAGGATTAAGCTATAATCCTTAAGATTTAATAAAGAATCTAGAAGGAACACTCACTATTGGATCACACACATGTAATTCTATACATGAACACACATGGTATCACTCTCACTTAAAAGCAAAATTTATGGTTAAGATCTTTCTCACTAAACAACTAACTTAATCCAATGGTTGAGATTAGAAGGGTAAGTTTAAAGAAAACAAACATAACCCTAATTCTCTTGTTTGTGGTTGAGAAGAGGAGAGAAGAAGAAGAAGAGATAAGAGGAAGAGAAGACCAAAGAAGAAGAAGAAGCTCATGAAGACTTGAAGACCCGGAACAAGAATCAAGTATCTTGCAAAGGTGAATACACTGTGTGCACACGTTGTATTTGGTTGAGAACCTCTATGTGGAAACCTTTGATTTGATGTTCTTGTGTTGTGTTATTAAATTCATGGATTGAGTTAGAGTTGATTCATGTTATTTTGACCTTAATGTGCTTATCATGCTAAAAATTAGGTTTTCATGGTGTTTTGAGCTCAACTACATAATTGAATGTGATTGGATGTGTTTAATCTAGATTAGAATGTTTAGAATATGATTTTATGATGTATTTACGCTTGGATTTTGGAATGGGATTGATTGGAGTTGAATTGAACAAGTTGAACAACCCAGAATCGCCGTCTGTCAGTGGACTCATCGGTATGCCGATAGTCTGTCAACGAGAGTTGTATAGCCCTTGTCGGTGGACTCGTGGATATATCGACAATTTGCTGATGGACACACCCTTTGTTTTTATGAGTCCCTGTCGGCGGACCATTGGTATGCCGATGAGCTTCCTGACAAAGCATTATAAACCAGTTGGTAGACCCATCGGTATACTGATGGAGCCACCGACCAGAGCATGAGATACCGTATGTGGACCGTCGGTATACCAACCAGTCCATCGTCCAGATATGATTAAGATGAGATGTTGCAGACCTTGTGTGATGTTTTGTATTAGTAACTTCATTGATTAATGCAAGGATATATTTACTTCTAGGAACTCTTTAATATGACGTTGATGTCATTATTCCTACTTGTTGAAAGATCATGATGTTGTTTACGCGATTATGAAGATATTCATGTTATTATGCATCTTACAAAGATGGATGATAATGGCATGCATTAAAGTGGACATACATGCATTGAAGGTCCATATGTGAGACCTATTACTAGACCAACCTTGAATCCTTAAAAGAAGAACTAAACGAGAATGTGAGAAGATTGGACTCATAGAGGAGTACCAATGAGCATATATTGAGTCTGGAATGGACTATGTTAATCTGTAATGATTGTGGGTGAGGGACTAGCTACCCCTATAACCTGGTTACTATTTTATTCTTATATTGTGAGTAATCTGATTGATTGATGTGAACTGTTATGTGACACGGGGGAGAGTGTTGGGCTAATGCTGAGGAGTTCCTAATTTGATTCCGCGATAAAAAATAGAGGTGGGACACGGACTTCCTATGGGTTGAGAATCCCTAAAACTACAATGTACATGTAAAATCTACCGGGAGTCCTGTAGCCAGAGATGGCCTATGTTATTCTAAGGGATACATAGTTGAATATGTGGCGATTAGCATGAACATCCAGTGGTAATGTAATCAACGGCATGCATTGCATTCATGTGATTGTAATAGCCATCCTTGAGTGATGGGTGGAGTAGGTATTCATGTCATTGCATACAAATGATGTACCTTTGCATTGAACCATATCATGGTATCTATTCTCATAGTGGAACTCATTGATTACACATGCTTGCACATTGTATTTCAGGTGAACCAAGTTTGAGGAGACGAGGTACTAGGAAGGTTGCATGGAGATTGCTTGGAGCGACACTAGAAGACTTGTGCTGTCTTTAGTTAGAAGTCTATAGTGTTTTGTTTAGAGTTGTTAACTCTTATAATTTGGGATATGATGTAATAACTTTACTCTACTTTACTTTGGTTTGATTAGGTTGCTTAAGGTGGAGTTAGACCTCATTATAGTTTGATATAGATATTACTTCCGCTGCCATCTGTGTTATGATTGACGTTTAGATTATAGTTTTGGGTTGTGCCATGTCTTAGTAATGAGGGGTGAAAGTCACACCTTGGTTCTAAGGTGGTGCTCCTTGCAATCAAGGAGTACACCCTAGGATTTGGGATGTGACAGCAACCTTTGGGATTGGAAGATCACCATTAGAGTTTCCGTAGCCTTCTTTTCTCTTTCTCTTCTTCCTCCTCTTTCTTCTCTTCTTTATCCTTTCCCTTCTATGCCCGAACCCTCTTTTCCATAAGGTGGGAAGTTTCCTTTAAACCCACGATCCTATTAGGAAAGGGTTGTGGTAGTTAGGGAGACTTTCCCTCTTTCACTTAATTGCTGGAAATTCAAATACAGTATTTGTCTAAACTGCCCCTAGTGACTTAACCATTTGACCACCCTATCCCCCTTGTTTCACACGTCAAAATCAAACCCTAATTCCAATCTAATTTAATTTACTACTTTAACCTTATTATTATCAAATGAGCCACACGACTAGATCTGGGTCAAGTCTTACTTAAATTCATTTAATTACACTCCCATATATTTTCCTTAATTACAAATCGACCCCAATTATGTACTATATCTATCAAAACATATATTATCCCTATAATTAGTTCCTATATTCAATTAAAACAATACATTTTATATTATAAAGTTAATCTAAAGATTATGATCACTCTTGGATTAACTAATTTAAGTTCTTTTATCAATTGGAGGCATTCATTAATCAATTTAAAACTTGGATTTCCAATTATGCTTATTTAATTCATATAGATAATCCCAAATTAATTTGTTATATTAATTTTAGGGTTAGGGTCACAATAGTCGGTTGACCGGAATCGATTGGACACCCTGACCGATCGAATGGACCAAATTGGTCAGTCGACTCGGCCCTGGGAAACACCAAATATAAGTCTTTCTATGGTCGATTTCAACAAGTTCAATCCACGGATGGTATTGACCACTCGTCGGCACTCCTTGGCTGGCAAGATATAGTCCAGATGGCCAAGGTCTACAGAGTGCTCCTCAACGGGTAAATGGCACCCTAAGCTCCCTTGAAACGCAATCAATAACCAATAAGCATGGGTTTCTAGGGACTATCTCGTGTGTGCATGCATACCTTGGTTAGGGGGCATCCAATAGATCTTTCGATGTAGGTTTGCCTTCCTCAGGTCCGCAACAACTTGATCATCAATATAGCACAATGACAGACACTGAAGAACTATGTCACAACATTGACAAACAAGGGATGTCTAGGATATGCCTATGACATTAACACACACATTTAATGACTAGGTTACACACATTTTAGAACTAGGTTACATACATTTTAGGACTAGGTTACACACAATTAAGGACTAGGTGATTGTGGATTTTTAAACCAAATAGTAATAATACCACTCGCAATAGGACGAATCTTTGCAGATAGGGCTATTTTGAGGGTGTCGAACCTTAAGGACTGAAGGGAGAAAAATTATTAAATTAATTAAATTATTTCTAATTAGCAGGAAAGATCAGATTT